>JAAAKG020023357.1:2526-20143 GCA_010014905.2 Druon quercuslanigerum | reverse complement strand
ATTAAATTTCTGAAGTTTATGATTTGAAATAGTTTAGTTTTTAAGTACCCAATTTTATTTCAAAATACTAGAAGTGATAAGAAAAAATATAATTAAAATATATTTAAATTTAAAAAAAATAAATTTTTAATCAAGCAAGATGATTTTTATTAACAAAAGGTGAATTTTCAATCTAAAGGAAAGAATTTTATATTCAAAAAGACGAATTTTCGTCCAAAAAAGGTTACTTTTTAACAAAAGAGTTAAATTTTCAACAAAATAATAACATTTTCAACCAATTAGTACAATATTTAACCAAAGGGATAAATTCTTAACTAAAAATATAATAGTAGACTTTTTAATTAAGTATAAAGAAAAATTTAATTTCTGAAGTTTATCTTTTATAACAGTTTAGTTTCAAACTATTTAATTTTATTTTAAAATAATGGAATTGAGAAGCAAAAATAGAATTAAGATACATTTAAATTTGAAAACAACAATTTATTTCAATCAAGCAAGATGATTTTTCTAACAAAAGGTGAATTTTCAATCTAAAGGAAAGAATTTGCTATTCAAAAATACAAATTTTTGACCAAAAAAGATTATTTTTTAACAAAAGAAATAAATTTCCATTATAAAAATACATAATTTTAAATTAGTATAAGAAAAAAATTTAATTTTAATTTTAAAAAATTAAATTTCTGATGTTTATGATTTAAAATAGTTTAGTTTCAAAATATTCAATTTTATTTTAAAATACTAGAAGCAATAAGCAAAAATATAATTAAAATACATTTAAATTTAAAAAAAAAATATTTTTAATCAAGCAAGATGTTTTTTATTAACAAAAGGTGAATTTTCAATCTAAAGGAAAGAATTTTATATTCAAAAAGACGAATTTTCAAGAAAAAGAGTTAAATTTTCAACAAAAGAATAAAATTTTTAACCAAACAGTACAATTTTTAACCAAAGGGATAAATTCTTAACTAAAAATATAATACTAGACTTTTAAATTAAGTATAAAGAAAAATTTAATTTCAATTTTAAAAAAATTAATTTCTGAAGTTTATGTTTTATAACAGTTTAGTTTCAAACTATTCAATTTTATTTTAAAATACTAGAAGTGATAAGCAAAAATATAATGAAGATACATTTAAATTTGAAAACAACAATTTATTTCAATCAAGCAAGAGGATTTTTCTAACAAAAGGTGAATTTTCAATCTGAAGGAAAGAATTTGCTATTCAAAAATACGAATTTTCAAGAAAAGGAGGCAAATTTTCGACCAAAAAAGATTATTTTTTAACAAAAGAGTTCAATTTCCATAAAAAGAATACAGAATTTTTAATAAATATAAATAAAAATTTAATTTTAATTTTAAAATATTAAATTTCTGAAGTTTATGATTTGAAAGTTTTAAAAATAATTTTAAAGTATCCAACTTCATTTTAAAATACTAGAAGTGATGCAAAAATATAATGAAAATACGCTTAAATTTGAAATAATGATAAATAAATAAAATTAAATATATTTTTAATCAAGCAAGACGATTTTTATTAACAAAAGGTGAATTTTCAATCTAAAGAAAATAATTTTATATTTAAAAAGACGAATTTTCAAGAAAAAAGGGAAATTATCGACTAAAAAAGGTTACTTTTTAACAATAGAGTTAAATTTTCAACTAAATAACATTTTCAACTAAATAGTACAATTTTTAACCAAAGGGATAAATTCTTAACTAAAAATTAATAGTAGAATTTTAAATTAAAATGAACTGATTTTCAATCAAACAGTTCAATTGTCAACAAAATAATTAACTTTCAAACTAAAAAGTTAAATTTCTTCCAAAAGAAATAAATTCTAACAAAAAAATGTTAATAATAAAATTTTTCCAACTAGAAAGAACTATTTTCCAAACAAAAATATTTCTTCTTTCGAAAAAAATGAATTTTCAACCAAAAATGAAGAATTTAAAAAAAAAAAATAAAATAAACAACAACAACAACAACAAATGTTTAAGAAAGGAATGAAATTTTCGATCAAAAAAGATCACTTTTTTTACAAAATAGTTAAATTTTCAACAAAATAATTAAATTTATAACCAAATAGTAGATTAAAAAAATAGTTCAATTATCAACAAAGTAATTAAATTTTCAATAAAATAGTAGGATTTGTAACCGAAAGAGATGAACTCTGAACCAAAAATATAATAGTCGACTTTTCAGTGTAAAAAAAATTCATTTTCAACCAACAAAGATGACTTTTCACAAAAAGATGAATTTTCAATAAAAAAAAGGACGAACTCCCTAAAAAAAGATACATTTTTTACACAATAGTTGAATATTCAACAAAATAATTACATTTTCAACCAAACAATATCTTTTTTTTAACTAAATAGTTGAATTTTTTTACAAAAGAAATAAATTATCAATCAAATAGTAGAATGTTTAACAAAACACGTCAATTATGAACCAAAAAATATCAAGCAAAAGATGAATTTTCAGTCCTAAAGAACGAAATTTCTACCAAAAAAGCTAACTTTTTTCCAAAACAGATGACATTTTAAAAAATAATAACATTTTTACCGAAAAGCGTTGAATTCCAAACCAAGAATATAATATATTTTTCAATAAGAAAATTTACTATAAAGAAAAATTTAATTTCAATTTGAAAATATTCAGTTTTCCATGCATATTAAAAAAAATATATTATTTCAATTTATCGAATTTTAAACGCTAAAAATAGGAAATCATTGGGTTTTAAGTAATTCAATTTGAAATTGTAGCATATTTAATTATTTAATTTGGAAGATTTCTATTAATGAAGATAAATAAATTGCTTTTGTTTAACTTTTAAAAGACAAAATTTAAATTTCATCGCTATAGTGGTCTTAAAATTTTCCATTGTTTAATTTTAAACTTTATATCGTGGCGCTTAATTAAAAAAAAAAAATAGATTTTTACGTTTACTTAAAAAAAGTAATTACAATAAATCTAAGAACATAATAATTTTCATTAAAAAATGCTTTGAATTATAAATTATACTTTTTACAACTACAAAAAATTTTATATAAGATATTAAATTTTATGAGATTTTTTTTATATAATACTTGATAAAATACGCGACATTTATTATCAGTAGCAATCTTTTTTTTTTATTAATTACGCATTCTATACAATTTTTCTATTTAATTTTGAAAAAAATACTGCAAATTCCGATTAAAAAGCGGCATTTTTTCGTAACTTTGTCAAACTTTCAATATAAAAATTATCATTCATATTATTAACTATTCTATAAGAAATACTTATTTTCTTAAAGAATTTAAACATTTTATTATTAAATTAAAAATTTTTAGCCATAAAATCGTAAATTCAAGTTAAAAATATTTACAAATTATATATTTTAAATCGTATCTAATTCATTTTGTTTCTTGAATTTCAATTTAAAAATCGACTTTTTTTAAAAAAGGGCCAGATGTTTTTTTTAGTTTTGTTTTTGATCTTAAAATGTACGCGAGATTACAATCAGTCGGAAAATTCCATATGAGAGCAATTAAAGTTGGTTCAGCCCCACCGTGACTATACCATTTCGATTCTTTCATTTCATGCGTTTTTATATTATTTCAAGCAGCTCATATCCAGAAGCTTCAGTGGAATAAAATTCTTGAAGTTGAATTTAAATATTAGTCTAAATTATCCTACAATTGTTTGATATTTTCTGCGTTTTTTTTCCTGAAGTATCCACTAGCATGGCATTTAAATTTTATTTAAAAATATTAAAAATATTTAAAGTATTAAAAATATTGATATATATATATATAAATGACAATATATAAACACGACTCGGCCAATAATTTAATTACAAAAATTAGTTAAAATAGTTGGATTTTAACTGAAAAAAGATAAATTGTCAACCAAAACTTAAAAAAATCAATTTTAAGTTTAAAAAATTAATGTTTAACCAAACAGATAAACTTTTAACGAAGAATATGAAATATTTAAGCAAGATAATAAATTTTTAAATCAAATAATTAGAAATTAGACAAAAAAGATTAATTTTTACCTAAGAAGATTATTTTCTACCAACACAGACGAATTATCATTTTTCAACCAAAAATCGAATAATTGATAAATAAATATTTAAAAAATTAATATTCTAACAGAGACATTAGTTTTTTATTAATTAATACAATAGAATATTTAACAAGTATAATAGTTACATTTTCAGTTAAAAAAAAAAAATTACAAACAAAAAGGAAATAAATTTTCAATAAAATGGTTAAATTTTTGAAAAAAAAATCGATTTCTTAACCAAATACGTGTAATTTTTAACAATATATTTGAATTTTCTATTAAAAATACGATTTTTCCACAAAGAACATACATTTTCAAATAAATAGTTGAATTTTTAACTAAAAAATGTCAATTTCCAGCCAAATATTTGGAATCTAAATCTTCACAAAAAAAACACAGATTTTCAGAAAAAATGTAAAAAATTTTACTGGTAAAAATTGAAAAAATCGAACACTAAATATTACAAATGAATTTAAAAATATTCAAAAAATTATACCCTTTTAAGCAATTTTAAATTCTAATTTCAGCTTATTATTTTTTTATTAAATTATTCTTTTCGAAAATTCTCCATTTTAACTAATTGTATGAATTAGATTTTTTTTGTAAAATTCTCTCTTCCAATTTATAATTTAATTTTTTTTCTAAAACCCCTCGTTTCAACACAGAATAAAAATGTTGTTTGAAATTTTTAATTTTCCATTGAAAATTGTTAATCTGATGGATAAATTCAAATTCCTGCTCAGAATTGGTTAAAAATTAAAAATTGTTAGTTAAAATTCAGAATTGTAATTCTTTAAGAAAATTCATTTCAATTCAGAAACAAAATTCTTTTGAAAAAATCCCTGCTCAAATTCGGAATTTTAATTTTTTTCGCAAATATCCCGTTTCAACTTAGAATTCATGCTTTTCAAAAAAATAATCCCCTGTTCCAGCTCGGAATTTATTTAAATTTTTGCATTCCCTGATCCCAGAAAAAAATATAATTCTCTTGAATAAATGCCAATTTCAACTAAGAATTGGTTCAAATTTGAAAATTCTCGCTTCCAAGACAGAATTATTATCATTCTGAATAAATTCCAGTTCCAACTATAAATTTGTTTTAAAAAATTGAAAGTTCCCTGTTCAAATAAAAATTTAAATTATTTTCATTTTAAATAGTTTAATTATTTTTGTTTAATTTATTTATAGATCAAAATTCAACAATTTGTCTTACAAAATCAATTTTGTTAAATAGAACAATTAAAATTGGACAGTTCAAAGTTTAATTTTTTAAAAATTTTATTTGTGAATATTTAATTTATAATTACTGATTTTAAATGAACAGTCAGATTTTTCTAAATATCAAAAAACTGTTCTTTTTCTCAATGAAAAAATGTCAAATTACATGGTTTAAAAACAGAATATTTTAGGCTGAAATTATATTTGTAATTTAATAAAAGCCTTTAATTATAAATCTACCATTTTAAAAGCCTCTAATGTTTCATTTAAGTACCTGAAACTGCATTTAAAAAATCTTTTAATTAAAATTTACACTTAATATTTAAAAATCTAAAATGAAATTTTTTTTAAGTGAAAGATTTTCGAAATACGCTTTCTAAACTGAATGCTATTACAATTGAAGATAAAAATTTAATGAATTATTCAAAAAAACGGTTAAAATCAAGTTCGACAGATTTTTTTTCTACAAAATAATTAAATTTAAAAAACTTTCAATTAAATTAAAATCAAACTGAAAATCTTATTTAATCAATTTGGGACAAAAATAAAAAAAAGATGAAAGAAAAATGAGGAAGCAACCAATCAAAAATCCTCTTCCTTATCTTTTTTTCTTTCGTCTTTTTATTATTAATATTATCAAATAATAATCAAGAACATTTGTAAAACAAAATCACCAACATTTTGGCACTCATACAGCATCCTTCTCAAGGAAAAACATAGATAATTAAATAAATTAAAAAAAAAAATTCGAGCAGGCAGGAACAGCAACGAAACCTCGATGCTCTTTTCTTGACACCCGACAATCAAATGAGGGTCAAAATGAAAATCCATAACAAACATGCCTGAAAATCCGGACGTTTTTTTGACCGGATGTTTCAGGTATATTTTTGAGGGGTTTTCATTTTGACCCTCATTTCATTTTCAAGTATTAGGAAGAGAGCATCGGGGTTTCGTTGCTGTCCTGCCTGCTCGAATCTTTATTTTTTTGTTTATTTATTTTTTTGCTTTGATAAGGGTGTTGTGTGAGTGCCATAACGTTGATTATTTTTTACAAGTGTCTTTTTATTATATTTTAATAATAATAAAAATTAAAAATATGAAATTAAAAAAAGAGAAAGAAAGTGGATTTGATTGGTTGTCATCTCATTTTTCTTTCCTCTTTTAAACAAAATCAAAATCTTCTTTACATTGAAATAATAACTATTACATACTTTGTTGTGAAGTAATTTTTTTTTTAATTCACTACTTAGTTTAAAGTTGAAATGCTTTCTAGAAAAATCCTTTTATTGGTTGAAGTTTCATAAATGTAGTTGAAAATTGAATTATTTCGTCGGAGATTAACTTTTTTGTGAAAAATTCAGCTGTTGTGCAGAAAATTCTTTTTTCTTTTGCTTGCAAATTCAACAATTTAGTTAAAAATCAACTTATTTTATCGAAAATTCTAGTAACTTCTAACCAAAAAAGTGACTAAGGGCTTCAAAACAATTCAACTCAAATTCAGAAGAATGCAAATTAATTGTATTTTTTTTAAATCCAAAAAACTCCATTGATCACCATCAAATTTTAGCGAATTTAAAGGAATGGAGAAGAATTCGATAAAATTAATTTATAATATTAAACTGAATTTAAAAAACACAAAGGATTTAATGAAACTTTTTTCAAATCCGTTCACAATTCAGTATAATTTAGAAGAATTCAAAAGAATTTTAAAGAATTCAGGATAAATTAATAAGAATTCAGGGCGAATTTTAAATTAATTGGAAACAAAATATTTCAAATCTTTACAAATCCGATTAGATTACTGAAATTAATTAACAATTTCTTTCTAATCTTTTTAAATAACCTAAAATGATTCAAATCCTTTAAAAAATCTTTTGAAATCCCTTGAAATTTCCTAAAATTCTTCAAAAAGGCCAAGGATATTCAAAAAATAAGTCACAATATTTTAATTCTATTCATCATTTTTATCAACTTGTCATCAGGATTAATTAAATAAAAATGTTATTATAAAATTCTGGGCTGCCAATGGGTGGAAAAGAAAGACAATTTTAAATCAGTTCAGAAAAATAAAAGAGAATTTAAAGGGATTTGATGAAACTGTTTTTAAATCAATTTAATTGAGTATACTTTAGAAGAACTCAACAGAATTCAACAGAATTCCGATTACATTACTGAAATTAATTAAAAATTTCTTTCTAATCTTTTAAGGTACCCTAGAAAATTTCAAATCCTTCAAAAAATCTTTCGAAATCCATGGAAATTTCCTAAAAATCTTAACCCTTCGAGTGTACACATCTATTTTTTTAAACATCTCCTCTGCTCTGGGTCAAAATGACCCGGTTCATTTTTGACCGTCAACAACTTCACTCCTACTGAACCTTTTTACTTACGAAAATTTAGAGTCTTAAAGTCTTTAATATACCTACAAAAAATAGCAAAAAAACCATTTTTGAAATAAGTGAAATTTCATTTTTTACAAACGCCCAAGCTCAGTTCTTGGTCAAAGTCAGTGACAGGGTATATTTAACCCAGAGTGTACTCGAAGGGTTAATAAGGCCAAGGAATATAAACAAATAAGTGTCACAATATCTTAATTCCATTCATCAATTTTATCAACTGATCCTCAGGATTAATTCAATAAAAATGTTATTATAAAACTCTGGGCTACCAATGGATGGAAAAGAAAGAAATTTTTTAATCATTTCAGAAAAAAAAAGAGAATTTAAAAGGCTTTGATGAAACTGTTTTTAAATCAATTTAATTGAGTATAATTTAGAAGAATTCAACAGAATTTAAAAGAATTCAGGGGGAATTTCAAATTAATTGAAAACAAAATATTTCAATTCCGATTACATTACTGAAATTAATTAAAAATTTCTTTCTAATCTTTTAAGGTACCCTAGAAAATTTCAAATCCTTCAAAAAATCTTTCGAAATCCATGGAAATTTCCTAAAAATCTTAACCCTTCGAGTGTACACATCTATTTTTTTAAACATCTCCTCTGCTCTGGGTCAAAATGACCCGGTTCATTTTTGACCGTCAACAACTTCACTCCTACTGAACCTTTTTACTTACGAAAATTTAGAGTCTTAAAGTCTTTAATATACCTACAAAAAATAGCAAAAAAACCATTTTTGAAATAAGTGAAATTTCATTTTTTACAAACGCCCAAGCTCAGTTCTTGGTCAAAGTCAGTGACAGGGTATATTTGACCCAGAGTGTACTCGAAGGGTTAATAAGGCCAAGGAATTTCAACAAATAAGTGTCACAATATTTTAATTCTATTCTGCATACAGTATAATAAGAAACAAAGACTTGGTCGAAAGGGAGGAAAAGAAAAGAAAAGAAAAGTTCACTACTTACCACATAAAGTTGTAGATTTCCGAGACGGGAAGAGATCCCGTTTGACTATTTTTTAAGGCCATCGCTATCAAGCAGGAGTAGGAATAGGCGGGCTTGGGATAGGGTTTGTCCTCGTAATCGGACAGATCAAACTCTTTGTCCCTCTTCGTCTGGACGGCTGCGGAATTCGAACTGAGGTGGACATTATTATTGTATATTTGTTTCCTAACATGTGGCGCTTGACTCGGACTCTGGATGACTTTGTAATTCTGCACTCGAATACTCCCGATGCTCATCTTCGGCGATGCCGAATGCTGCTGCTGCTGCTGCTGGTGGTGGTGCTGCTGATGCTGCTGCTGCGACTTGCCGATTTGCGGTGACATTGTTTTTATTGTGCTGGTGCTCGTCGGCAAAATTAACGACTTGGCCTTTATCGATGGGGCGGCAGCAGGTTTCATTTCCACCTCCTCATCCTCGTCCTCGTCATCGTCCTCCGTCTCCGTAATGTCATTCTCGTACTGTTCCGTCTCGGTGTCATCATTATCATTCTCATTATCATTCTCATTCTCATTATCATTATCATTCTCGAGATCATTTTCGAGTTCCAAAAGCTCATTGTCCATGTCATCCTCGACGTCGACCTTCTCCTCTTTGATGTCGCTTGTGCTCGGCGAGAAGGCAAAGTGACGTCTACTGCTGGGCGATGGACTGCGAACCGACATGTGTGGCATCACTGAATTTGGATTCACCATCACCGAGGCTGCATCGCCACCACTGAGATCAAGGTTGAAATTGCTGGATTTGAAATAAATCAAAAGAAAAGAGAATTTAGTGCCGAATCCTGGAGAAAAATACAAATTTCCTGACAATTCCAGGGGAGGGGGGGGGGGGCAGGTATCTCAAGTTTTTTTCAGCTCTAATTTTTCCAGGGTGGCAACTATTTTTGAAATTTTTGTCTTCCAGCTCTCTCCCGACTCTCCCGGTGAATATTCGTGATTTCTCCCGGTTGATAAAACATTTTTTTTAAATTAACTCTTTTTGCAAAAGTACTTTTTAACGATAAAATCTGCAAATTCTAAAATTGTAAACTGATACCAAATCGTCTTGTAAAATTAAATTATTAATTTATAAGCACAGTGGATCAATTAAAAATGTGTTTTATCCAAAATTTTCTATTTCAAACGATTCTAATTTTTATTTGCTTAGGTCTTTAGAACTGAATTTTAACAATCTTAAAATTAAAATGTACACTTAAAAATTAAAATCTAAAATAAACCAAATGATATATTAATTAAAAAAGATAACAATGAAACTAATTAAAAAAAAAAAAACGGTTGAAGTCAAAGCTGCAAAGATTTTTTCCTATACATCTGTAAAATTTCGGTAAAAAAAAAATAAATTCCTAATCATTTCCCAGTCTCATAAAATTCCTGGTTTCACGGTTCATCGGCCATCCTAAAAGATGAATTTTTTGAGCATAAAGACGAATTTTCAACAAGAGTTCCCTTTCAAGCTAAAAAAAGAAGTCCTATGTTTAACAAAAAAATTGATTTTTGTACCCAAAAGTTAATTTCTAACAAAAGTAGGTGAATTTTGAACCACAAAAAGATACCTTTTTAACAAAATAATTGGATTCTAAATAAAGAATACAAAAGTCTATTTTTCAAATGAAGATAATATAAGATAAATATTTAAATTTCTATCAAATTCTTGTATTTTCAAACTTTTAGCCAAAAGAAATAGAATTTCAAATTAAAACGACGCATTTGTATATGAGAAAGATTTTTTTGTCAAGAAAAAAAACCCAAATAATTGAATTTTATACAAAATAATTAAACTTTAAGCCAAATTGTTTTAATTCTTGAAGCTAAAACGACATTTTTAATACTTAAAGTACAGATCCATTTGAAAAATGATTTATTCATTTATTTGTATTTACAGTTGATCACCAATTTTCAACTACAAACGCTTTTAACTTTTTAATTCTTTGAGTCTTTAATGCAGCACTTTAAAATTATTTAAATTAAAAAAATATGCTTAAAAATAAAAATCTAAGATGAAGAATTTTAAAGTAATAGATTTTTCAATTACTCATTGTATACTAATTGATATTATAATGGAAAAAGATATTAATTCAACTACTAATTATTTTAAAAACTGTTGAAATTGAACTTGGAAAAATCCTCATCAAATAATTAAGCTAATTGAGTTTAGGATTCTAGAAATTCTAGAAAAGAAGAAAAGCAGAAGATGAAGAAATCGAACTTGGAAACATTTTTCTTCTGACAATTTGTAAAATTCCCGGTCATTTCCCGGCCTCATAAAATTCCCGGTCCAGCGGCCACTCTAATAAATGCTCAATAAAGAACTGAAATAATTTAATTTAGGATTCTAGAAATTCTAGAAAAGAAGAAAACAGAAAATGAAGAAATCGTACTTGGAAACATTTTTCTTCTGACAATTTTCTAAAATTCCCGGTTATTTTTCCAGGCCTCATAAAATTCCCGGTCATTTCCCGGTCTATCGGCCACCCTGTTAAATTACCATTAAATAATTAAGCTAATTAAGTTTAGGATTCTAGAAAGTCTAGAAAAGGAGAAAAAGAAGAAGAAATCGAACTTGGAAAAATTTTTCTTCTGAAAATTTGTAAAATTCCCGGTCATTTCCCAGCCTCATAAAATTCCCGGTCATTTTCCGGTCCGGCGGTGGCCACCCTGATAATTCCTCATTAAATAATTAAGCTAATTAGGTTTAGGATTCTAGAAATTCTAGAAAAGAAAAAAAATAGAAGATGAAGAAATCGAACTTGGAAATATTGTTCTTCTGAAAATTTGTAAAATTCCCGGTCATTTCCCAGCCTCATAAAATTCCCGGTCATTTTCCGGTCCAGCGGTGGCCACCCTGATAATTCCTCATTAAATAATTAAGCTAATTATGTTTAGGATTCTAGAAATTCTAGAAAAGAAAAAAAATAGAAGATGAAGAAATCGAACTTGGAAAAATTTTTCTTCTGAAAATTTGTAAAATTCCCGGTCATTTCCCGGCCTCATAAAATTCCCAGTCCAGCGGCCACCCTGATAAATGCTTATTAAATAATTAAATAATTAAGTTTAGGATTCTAGAAATTCTAGAAAAGAAGAAAAATAAGAAAAAGAAGAAGAAATGAAACTTGGAAACATTTTTCTTCTGAAAATTTGGAAAATTCCCGATTATTTCCTGGCCTTAAAAAATTCTCGGTCATTTTCCGGTCCAGCAACCACACTAACAAATGCTTATTCAATAATTAGGCTAATTAAGTTCAGGATTCTACAAATTCTAGAAAAGAAGAAAAAGAAGAATAAGAAATGGAAATCGGCGCGATTTTTCTTCTTAAAATTTGTAAAATTCCCGGTCATTTCCCGGTCCAGCGGTCACCCTAACAAATGCTCATTAAATAATTAAGCTACTTAAGTTGAGTATTTGAGAAATTCTAGAAAATAAAAGGATGAAATCAACTTAAAAAAATTTTTCTTCTTAAAATTTGTAAAATTCCCGGTCATTTCCCGACCTCATAAATTTCCCGGTCCAGCGGCCACCCTGATAAATGCTCAATAAAGAACAGAGCTAATTTAATTTATGATTCTAGAAATTCTATAAAAAAAATAAGAAAAAGAAGAAGAAATGCAACTTGGAAACATTTTTCTCCTGAAAATTTGTAAAATTCCCGGGTTTTTTTCCCGTCCTCATAAAATTCCCGGTCATTTCCCGGCCGAACAAAATTTCCGGTCCATCGGCCACCCTCTTAAATTCTCATTAAATAATTAAGCTAATGAAGTTTAGGATTCTAGAAATTATAGAAAAGAAGAAAAAGTTGAACTTGGACAAATTGTTTTTAACATTTGTAAAATTCTCGGTCATTTTCCAGCCTCATAAAAATTCCCGGTCATTTCCCGGTGTAGCGGCCACCCTAACAAATGCTCATTAAATAATTAAGCTACTTAAATTGAGGATTCTAGAAATTCTAGAAAAGAAAAGGAAGAGAACTCGAACATGATAAAATTTTTCTTCTTAAAATTTGTAAAATTCCCGGTCACTCCTCAGCCTCATAAAATCCCGGTCATTTCCCGGTCTATTGGTCACCGTGTAAAATGCTCATAAAATAATAATGCTAGTTGAGCTTAGGATTCTAGAAATTCTAGAAAAGAAGAAAAAGAAGAAAAAGAAGAAGAAGAAATTGAACTTGGACAAATTTTTCTTCTGAAAATTTGTAAAATTCCCGGTCATTTCCCGGTCCATCGGCCACCCTGTTAAATGCTCATTAAATAATTAAGCAAATTATGTTCAAGATTCTAGACATTCTAGAAAAGAAGAAAAGGAAGAAATCGGCCTTGGAAACATTTTTCTCCTGAAAATTTGTAAAATTCCCGGTCATTTCCCGGCCTCATAAAATCACGGTCATTTCCCGGCCTCATAAAATCCCGGTCATTTCCCGGCCTCATAAAATCCCGGCCATTTCCCGGTCCACTGGCCACCCTGTAAGATGCTCATCAAATAATTAAGCTAATTAAGTTTAGGATTCTAGGAAAGAAGAAAAAGTATATAAAGTAGAAAAAGATGAGTAAAAAAAAGTTTTACCTGGTTGAACTATTGCTATTCCCATTGAGGAGACTCGTCGCCCCACCGAACCAGCCGTTGAGGTCATTCTGGCATCCTACAGGATCGTCGTCCAATTCTAGGGGCGACAGATCCGTAAAGTTAAATCCCAACTCGGGATGACCACCAATAAATCCCTCCATTTCGCATTTGATATCAACATCCAGCATTTCTTGGAGCGATAGGCTGTCAGTTCCTAGATAGTAATCCATGGTGAGCCAAGGGTCCCTAGACGGTCCCTGATCCAGCCCTGTGCTGTGTCTGCTCTCTGTATCCAACATTCACACGACTGAAATCCAAAAAAAAAACAAAAAATACAAAATACAAAATCATCATCATCATCATCATCATCATTAGGCTTAGTCTTAGTCCTTAGGCTTTTAGCCTTAGTCAAATACATACATCATACACTTTAATTTCAACATCAGATTATATACATTTCAATCTACAACCCAACATTTCACCTCCACTCAGCAATTCCTTTTGCAGATTAAAATTCCACACACTCACGATCTCATTTCTGCAACCTTAAACTTTATCTCAAAAAGGCTGTTGCACAGCCTTGGGAGCGAGAGACGTCAAGGTAATGTGCGAAAGTATCCAAAAATACAGAGGCAAATCGGCAAGCAGTTTCGACATTTTTTTCTTCTTCTTTTTTCCGTTTTTTAATTCAAAAATTCTAATGAAAAAGCGGAGGGGGATAAATTGTTTTGAATAAAACGTATTTAACAAAATGTATTTTCAACCAAAAAGCTGAATTTTTTATATTGATAATGCTGATTTTTTTTTTAATATTTGCATTTTCGGCCTACAAAAGATAAAGGTTCTAACCTAAAAGACGAATTTTTAACTAGAGTTGAATTTTCAACCAAGAAATATTTGAGAGTCAAAAACATTCAACATTCAAACATTCAAAAACATTGAATAATATTATATTTTTTATAATAATTTTTTTATGATAATAACGTTGAATTTTTTATAAAAGTTGCATTTTCAACAAAAAAGGCGAATTTTTAACTAGAGTTGAATTTTCAACCAAGACAGATTTTTTTTATCCAACAGCGTGAGAAACAATCAACCTATTGTTGAATTTTCAAGGTAAAAAGCCGAATTTTCTATTTAAAAAAGTTTAATTTTCAACGCAAAAATAATTATTTTCAACAACAATGAGTGAATTTTCTACCAAAACAGATGAATTCGTAAATAAAAAAATAAATGGCTTAATAGTACAATAATAAAAACAGAAACATTTTTGACCAAAATTTTTCAGTAAAAACAGAAGAAAAAAAATTGAACCAAGTTGTGATCTTTTCAAGACAAAAAAGGCGAGTTCTCTACCAAACCGTGAAATTTTGAATCTGAAACAATGAAATTTCAACAATAAAATAATTAAATTTTCAACCAAAGGGATAAATCTTAAACAAAAAAAAGTACTTTTTAAAAAGTAGTTCCACTTTAAACAAATAGTTTAAATTAACAAAAAAAAAAGAATTTTCAATAAAAATACTTGCATTTTGAACTGGAAATACAATAATAAACTTATCAATTAAAAGTAATTATTAAAAAATGATATCGTTTATAGCAAGATATGAATGACCAAACCATAAGGATCACTTTCAGGAAATTGTTGAATTTTCGGTCAAAATAGTTGATGTTTAAAAAAAATAATTAAATTTTCAACCAAATAGTACTATTTCCAACCAGAAATAATTAATTGTCAATGAAAAATAATTCACTTTCAATTAAAATTGTCGCTTTCTGTACCAAAGGACGAATTTTATGTCAAAAAGACGAATGTTAATCTAAAGAGTTCGAAAATTCTATGACAAAATTCTGCTATTCAATTTTTGGTTCAATGCTGTTCTTTTTGTCTTTTTGGTATACGATTTAATCTTTGTTGGTTGGAAATGAAGTTTTGGTATTAAAAATGATTTTTTTCGGATTAAAAATTACACTTTTTTATAAAAAAATTCATGTCTTTTATTTAAAATTTTAATAGCTCTGTAGACAATTCAACAAACTGGCTAACAATTGATTTTTTTGGTTTAAAATTATATTTTTTTGTCGAAAAAAATCTTTTCATCTTTAAATTTCAACATTGTCGTGAAATTTCTTCTTTTTTGGTAGAAAATTATCTTATTTGTTAAAAATAATTATTTTTTAGTTAATCATTCAACTATTCTGTAGTAAATGCATCTTTTAATAAAAATTTTTAACCGTTTAGCATAAAATTCAACTATTTCGTTAAAAACTCAACTATTTGGCTGAAAATTGTATTGTTCTTCAATAGAGTTTGGTTAAAAAGGTACTTTTTTCTTGAAAATTTAACTTTGCAATAGGAAGTTCGATTTTTCAACTTTAAAATTATTATTTTTTTGTTAAAAATAATTATTTTGTAGTAAACTTCTAGCATTTGATAAAATTATTAAAAATAATAAAATTGCAAAAAAAAAAAAAAAAAAAATATCTTCGATATAATCCGAAGAAAAAAAAATCGGAAGAAAAAAAAATCGAAACAAAAAAAACACAAGGATTTTGTAAGAAATTCGTCTCAATCTTGAAATCTTAACAGTATTGTAGAAACGTGTTCTTTTTTTTTATTAAAAATTACCATCTTTGTTGAAAATTAATATTTTTGAGTTAAAAATCCACCTGCTTCGTAGAAAATTCATATTTTTAATTTGAAATTACATCCCTTTGTATCTTATTATCGGACAAGAATTTTGAAAATATTACTTGATTAAAAATGATCTTTTATTTTTGTTGAAAATTCAACTCTTTCACAGAAAATTAGTCTTCTCAACTTGAAAAATCAATTGAATATTTCTCTATTTTGTTTAAACTATTAAGATCTATCTTTTCATCTTTAAATTTCAATAGCGTTGTAGAAATTTCTTTTTTGGTTGAAAATTATCTTTTTTCTTAAAAATAATTATTTGTTAGTTAATCATTCAACTGTTCTGTAAAAAGTGAATCTTTTAATTGAAATTTTAACCGTTTGGTAAAAAATTCAACTATTTGGTTGAAAACTCAACTATTTGGCTTTTCTTGAAAATTTAACTTTTTAATAGGAAATTCAATTTTTCATCTTGAAATTTCAATAGTGTCGTAAAAATTTCTTCTTTTTTGGTTGAAAATGAACTTTTTTGTTAAAAATAATTATTTTGTAGGTAATCATTCAACTGTTCTAAAAAATGCATATTTTAATTGAAATTTTAATCGTTTGGTAGAAACTTCAATTATTTGGTTGAAAACTTAACTATTTGGCTGAAAATTGAATTGTTCTTAAATAGAGCTTAGTTAAAAAAAAAACTTTTTTTTTGAAAATTTAACTTTTTAATAGGAAATTCGATTTTTCATCTTGAAATTTCAATTGTTTCGTAGAAATTTCTTCTTTTTTGGTTGAAAATTATCTTTTTTGTTAAAAATAATTATTTTTTAGTTAATCATTCAACTGTTCTGTAAAAAGTGAATCTTTTAATTGAAATTTTAACCGTTTGGTAAAAAATTCAACTATTTGGTAGAAATTATTAATTTTAGATGTTAATTTACTCAACTATTTGGCTTTTCTTGAAAATTCAACTTTTCAATAGGAAATTCAATTTTTCATCTTGAAATTTCAATAGTGTCGTAAAAATTTGTTCTTTTTTGGTCGAAAATTAACTTTTTTGTTAAAAATAATTATTTTTTAGTTAATCATTCAACTGTTCTGTAAAAAGTGAATCTTTTAATTGAAATCTTAACCGTTTGATAGAAAATTCGACTGTTTGCCTGAAAATTAAATTGTTCTTTAATAGGGTTTAGTTAAAAATGTACTTTTTTCTTGAAAATTTAACTTTTTAATAGGAAATTCGAGTTTTCATCTTGAAATTTCACTAGTGTCGTAGAAATTTCTTCTTTTTTGGTTGAAAATTAACTTTTTTGTTAAAAATAATTATTTTTTAGTCAATCATTCAACTGTTATGTAGAAAATTTAAGAATTTGGTAGAAAACTGAACTATTTGGCTAAAAATTTAACTGCTAACATTTAAAAATATTAACTCAAAAAATAAATTTGAAAAAAAAATGAAAATATTTTGGGATATAATCCGAAAAAAATTCGAACAAGAAAAACATAAGGATTTCCCGGAGGATTTTTTCAATAGAATTTGGTTTAAATGAACTTTTTCTTTAAATTTCAAATTTTCGGGATGAAAATTGAATTTATCTTTCATAGGGTTTGGTTAAAAATGTACTTTTTTCTTGAAAATTTAACTTTTTCATAGGAAATTCAATTTTTCATCTTGAAATTTCAATAGTGTCGTAGAAATTTCTTCTTTTTTGGTTGAAAATTAACTTTTTTGTTAAAAATAATTATTTTTTAGTCAATCAT
>JAAAKG020023346.1:0-20143 GCA_010014905.2 Druon quercuslanigerum | reverse complement strand
GAAGAAGTGAACTGCAATGTTCACGAAACGTCGGCAAAATTCGTAGTTTTGTACACGATTGAAACCCGAAATATCTAATTTATCATAATGAATCATTGTGAAAGCATCAAATCTATTATTAGGTTTAATTTAAGTTAAATATTCAAGGGACTTCAAATTACTTCTACATATTTTAATGGGTTTTTACGTTTTTTAAAGGAAAGATTCCACAGAATTTTTCTGAGTTTCTATTTAGAATCCCAAATAAAATGAAATTTGATAAGATTCCAAATATTTCAAAGGATTTCAAGGTATTTCGAAAATTTCACAAAATTTTATGGATTTTATTAAATTTTTCAGGCTTTTGAAGGATTTCATAGATTTGGAGGGACTTTCGGGAATATTTTAATTAAAAAGAATTCAAAGTGTTTTCGAAATTTTCAAGGGATCAAAAATAATTCCCAATTATTTTAAAGATTTTCAAAAATTTGTGCTGTGTCAACTTCATTTGTGCAGAATCGCTACTTCTGTGTACTTCCATACTAGCTTGTGGGTGATTTAAAATAAATACTTCCTTTGTAGTTTCTCTACTTTTTACATAAATTCTTTCAATATTTTTATATTATAGATTCCAATGCTGATCATCTGATAATCATTTTCCATGTATTTAAAAATATATTTAAAATGTATAAAATCCATAAGATCCTTAGCTGTCTCATGCAACATTTTTCTGTCACATGTATGCAATCTTTTACAACCCCTTGCGTATCTTGCAATCTTGCAAATTAGTGTACACAAAAACCTGAAGTAATTAACGCCTTGATTTAGGCACATATGTATTTATGAAAAAATGTTTATTTTGCGGTGTAGAGGAGACACTAGTGGGCATGTGAAACAAAGTGGTTAAGGTGGTTTGGGCATGTTGAGAAAATGAAAGATGAATGGCTAACGAAACAAGTATATCAAGTTAAGCATAAATGGCAGTGTACCCAGATGCAGACCGTTGAAAGAATGTTTGGAATGTGTAAATGAGATCTTAATTAGAAAAGACATAAGAAGCCATAGAAACACGAGAGCTTGTATAAAAAAATGCATGGACGTGATGGAAGCTAGAGAAGTATATCACGACATAAAAGCGTGGCGATAAATAGTTTATAAAAAGAGTCTTACTAAAGTGAATGACGCCTGAAACATTAGACCTTGGATACTCATGGGCCTGAGTGGGAAGCCTGAGTGTGAGGTTCTTCACTTGGGGTAATCGCTAGAGGGATTGATCAGCAACCTGGTCCAGAGCAGTGTTGCGGAACAAACGTTTTATTTAAATAAATAACACGCGAGTTCTAGATCAATATAAAATTATATATCTCCTCCCAGACATGACGTTCTTCATTCCTGAGTGATTCACGCCTACCCCGAAAGGGAAAATGGTTTAATGGTACATTAATGTTCATAGAAAGGCAAACGATTATTTCTCTGCCTACTAGTCTTGAAACATTGCCTTGCTTTCACATCCATGTTTTTAGAGAATTGTCTTAAACTTCATTCTCCCTAACTGACATCCATCCATATCTTAATTCTGTGACCAGTCACTCTTATCGCTTTGCCTTCCTCGTTCCGCCTCACACGCAACCTTTCGTCTTGCCTCTCGCCTTGCTTCTTTACAAACTTTCTTTCGCCATCATTTTTCCTTCTTTTCTTCATTATCCTACGCAACACTCCCTTCGCCCATGCAACCACACTTTTATTTCTTATTTTTCTAATGAAATAATACTTCCATGCTTACCCCATTCATTTCCACCCCCTCTCAATACTGTAAGCAGTGATCAACCATGGCATAACCCTTCCCGTACAATTCACACATTTTCTTCACCGTAGGAAGCCAGAAATCTATTAAAACTCTCGATGCAACCACATATCATCCTCACTATAAGTTTCTGACTTCCTTTCTTTTCTTCCTCACACAAATACTGTGCTCTCTCCCTTGGCATAATCCGCCCATAGTTCCCATTCCAGCTTGACCCCATTATTCTCTCCTCCATTGCTGCCTTCTCTCGCCGTGACGTTCTTCTTTTCACCTCATGCACCTTTTTCCCCTCCTCATGAATCCTTCTCATGTCATCCCTCTGCAGCCCATTCATGCAGCCGAAACTCGTATTCTTCGGCTTCCCCTGACAGTACAATCAGAGGCAATCCTTGCAAACCACAGTGTCCACTTTACATACCTCTACTGTATCCTATTAACCTTCTCACTTTCCTTCCACTCCTACATCTCCACTCCATAAAATAAGACACTGATCACTAGCGAATCGAAAAACTTTATTCTTATTCCAAAATCATCTGCAAGCGACTTCTTTCCCAACTGCCACACCTGTCCCTTCACAACATTGGCTAATCTCACTCTCTCTTTTATATAAACATCTCCCACCTATTCCTGCGAAACATAAGGCCCAGGCACACATAGTCTTTCACCTCCTGCACCACCTTCCTCTTCCACTTCCACTTCTACTCCCCTCTGTTATCTCTATAACCTCCTTTCCTGATCACCATAACCTTGGACTTTTCCGGATGCAATTCTACCTTTTTCTTATTCAGGTATTTTCTCAGCCTCTTGAACACCTACTTGAAGACCTCCTCACTTTTAACCAGCAACACTATGTCATCTTCATACGCGGGTGACCATTTCCTAACCCATTCTACCACTCAAGTCTCCAACTTATTCTCAATATCTACGATTAAAATCGCAAAAAGCGTTAAACTAAAAGGGCAACTTTGCTTCAACCCCCTATACATACATAAATAGTGTCGATAGTTCTCCCACCCTCCCTAAGGCCCGCCTGAGTGTCCGGCAATATCCCTTTCCCCTATCTCCTTTCTTATAAAGTGCAACTATCAATCCTTCCATACACCCTCCTGGGAATCCCTTTCCAATTCGTACTTTCTTCACTGCCCCTTTAGCCTCTATCTGATCTCTTGTGTAATTAACAGCTATTCTTTATTCTGTACCCTGTCCAGATCTTCTGTCTTTGGCCTTCTCATCTTCCTTATCTATTTTTCTATCTCCTCATCATTCAACTCCTTTCCCTCTCCCTGCCTCGTTCTTCTACTCCGCTCATATCTCTTTCGTGAATCTGAGCCCTGAAACGATACCTTAAAAAACTCCCTTCACTTTTTACTCTCTACCTATCACTTATCCCCACCCTACGCTTCCTAAACCTATTTATTATCTTTCACACGTCGTCCTTTGTCTTAACACTTCCCAAATCTTCTCTCACATCTTTCCACCTTTTCTGCTCTTTCTTCTTACACATCAAAATAAGCGCCTCACATATTTCTACGTACTCCTACCTCTTCGAAGTTTCCACTATCCACTTCTTTTACTTCCTTTAAAGCTTCCTTTTTATCTTTTTACATTTCCTATCCCACCACGGAATCAGCAATGCAATAATATTTATATGTAAGTTAAGTTAAGTTTTTTTAAAGACTGTTTCTGGGTTAGAATCTCAATTGAATATTGCTAGGAGTGAATGTTTCTTTTTCGTTTGAAGGTCCATCAACGCTTGATTGAAACAGCTTTTTTTGACACGGCTTTAATTTTTGCTGGGAAATCATATTTCTCGCGCATTAGTGTGATTGTGCATTGGGACAACATATATGTATTATTCCTCATATTTCGAGGAAATAATCAACATTTCTTCATTTCCATCTTTCTGCATTTAATTTTCACCCTAAATTTGAATCTCTAAATTTCCCACATTTTGTGGGGAAATTTATTTATTTTTTATATATTTTATGGCGATTGAAATAATAAAGGTAAAATTGATCAAAGTTGATTTCATTATTCGCTTTTTATGGATAAAGTTGTTGGCAGCAGTAAAATGTATACTTTGAAGTTTTATGATCCTTTCTAGTCTAGTAAAAAAACACTGCATGAAAATTTCGTGATAATAACTCGGGTTTAATAAAAATATAATACAAATTTTATCTGGGATTTATTTGATAAACGACTAAAATAAAACACAAAATATATAAATACACTATTTAAAGAGACTTTACAGCCAAAAATGCTGTCAAAACAGAGGTAACTAAAAATATACGGTAATAATATACGGTAACTAAAAAGAAAATGGGGAAATCATTTGGAAATAATAAGTTTCAAATAAAATTAATGTATAGGTACCATATACTAGTTCAATATAAAAAGCTTTATATTCTACAAATTTTTAATCAAATTCTATTGCGTTTTCAACTAATTGTTGAATTTCGAACCTTCAAAAAATGTTCAACCAAATGGTCAAATTTTGAAACAAGAAAGAATTAACCTCATTCACAAACAGTTGAATTTGTAACCAAATAGTCGAATCTTCAACGTAAAAAAAAAACTAATCTGTTAGAAACCTGCTGCATATTTAACCAAGAACTTTTCCATCAAAGAATATAAATTTTTAATCCAAAAAGACTACATTTTTTAAAAAACAGTTGAATGTGCCCATTCAGTCAAAATTTTTTTACTGCTAATGTTGTATTTTAAGAATAAAACAAAAACTACACGACCTATCGAAAAAGGGAATTATAACAAATTAGTATATCTTTTTTGGCTGCACAATTTTTGTTTTCACTTTTTTTTTCGTATCTTGCATAGCTTGACCGCAAAATGGAATATTTTATTTTTCATTATTTTTTCTGCGAACAAAATTTAAATTTTCGATTTTTCGAAGAAGTTCAAAAAGTTATTATAATAATCTTGTAGGGCTTTCAAAAACCAACGTGTTTCTCGTCTGTACTTTTTGTGATATCGAGTACTTCTAATAACTGTACATAGAATTTTTAAATCTTCAAAAAAAGTTGTCTCAAAAATTTTCAAAATGTTGATTTTTTTAAAAGTATTGTGCTCACAGACAGACATACATACAGACATACAGGCAGACACGTTCGAAAAACCTGTTTTCGGGTTCAGAGAGTCTCAAAACGTGGGCATTTGACAAAAAGAAGGAGGGTCAAATTCTCTGATGAGAATGTAAAAATATGAATTCTTCGCAGTAAGTATAATAGCTTATGTTTTTATAAGAAAACTATTTTAATTTTAACTAAAAAAACACTCGAATATAACGAAAAATATGAAATCTCAACAAGAAATGTAATAGTTGATATTTAACAACTTTTACCAAAATTTTTACCAAATTTCCAACCAATGAGATAGGTTTTCAAACAATAAAATAATTTTTTAACAAAGTACTTTATTTTTCAACTAAGTACTTTAATTTTAAAATTAAAAAGATGAATTTTCTCCCGAAAAAGAAGAATTTTTAATCATGAAGATTAATTTTCTACTACAAAAACGAATTTACAGCAAAGTACATATTTTTTAAATCAAAATTTTTAAATTTTCAACTAAAAATGATCGAATTTTTCATCAATAATAAAATAGTTCAATTTTAAGATGAAAATAAATTAATTTTTTAACTAAGAAAAATTAATTTTTAACAAAATAGTTAAATTTTCAGGTTAAGAGATGGACCTTAAACTAATAAAATGAATTTTTAGTCAATTATTTTAATTGTTTATTATATTGGAAAATTTATAATAAAAAAATATAATAGAATAGTTGAATTGCGAGTTAAATCAATTAATTGCCAACCGGAAAAAATTTCAAGAAAAAAGTTAAATTGTCAGGAGAAAAGATGGATTCTCAATGAATAATGCAGTAGCTGAATTTTTAATTAAAAACGATCAATTTCCAGCTTAAAATGGATTAGTTAAATTTTCACTAAAAGGAAAATTAATTTTTAATAAAAAATAAAGAATTTTCAACAGAATAGTTCAAACTTAAAGCAAATTTGAAAATTAAAAAGAGATGAATTCTGAACGAAAAATATAATAGTTGACTAAATTTAAAAAAAAAGAATTAACTTTCAACGAAAAATATTTGGATTTTCTTATTGGGTTCTATTAATGTAATTCGCACTTAAGCGAAAAAAGATAAAAAGTAGGAGAAAGGGGAAGTATTTGAAATCAGGGGAAAAAGTGGTATATTTAAGAGAAGGGGTGAGGGACGAATAATGGATAATTAATTACAAAATATGTAACTCCCTTCTCCCTGATTGTGACAAAATTATAGAACACTTTATATTTATATATAACACTTTATATTTTCAGTATTCTTCTATTTGAGGTAGTATTGTTAGCTTAATTCAATTTTCGACTTGCGATTTGTTTAAATGTTTGAAAAGAAAATATTGAAAATTGTGATAATTTTTAGTGAACTAATACGAAGTTAAAAAAAACTATTAAAATTAAAAAACCGATTTTGCAAATTTGTATTTCATTTAGATTCTTACAACCATCTTTAATTGAAAGGTGGTGGTAAAATTATTTTTGACATATTCAAAAAAATTATTATCCCAATTAATACAGTACAGGTAATTAATAAACTCAAATCTAAAAAGGAATGACTACGTTTTAAGAAACCTTCTTCAACCTTTGATAATATTTAACGAAATTGAACTATTTAATTGCTACCTTGTAAAAGTGACGTTGCTAAAGAAGCAAGGGCGAGGTTGCTTATTACCCTCTTTGATCTGACATCAACTGATTGAAGTATTTGTCAATCTAAGTAATTATAATAATAAACGAAATTGAAATTCGTTCATATTAATTTTAATAAAATTTGATTAATTTTATATATAAATAGAAGGAAATCATTTACGCGCATGTAAGGAAGAACACTGAGGGGCAGTTTTCAAAAATTAATAGTTGACTTTTGAGACTACATTGTATATACCGAAAGTAAAAAACGCATTTGAAGTCTAAGTCAGTAAAACCTTTGCATAATTCTATATGACTTTTTACAATTGCAAAATTAAAAAATGCGTTTATAACTTCCGGTTATGAAGGCTATAATTTTAGAAATATATTTTTAATTATTTCAAGGGAAAACTGTCTTAATTTTGCGAAAAAATTAAGTCTAATATTATGAATAAACGGTTTAATACACATCATTTTTAAATATTCTATATAATTATAGTTTACGTAAAATAAATAATAAAAAAGATTAGTATCGTCTATTTTTAAGGCTTATTTCTTTCCTCTTGGTATTCGAGAGCCATTATTCTTTCAATTACGAAAAAAGAACCCAAGAGGCCATATGAAGCACTGGTCACTGAATCGGGAAAAATCGCTGACACTTTTATTGCAACTAGAGTAACAGATTACTAGAGAAGTAGAGAAAAGGGTTTGAACTGGTTTCCAAACTAATTACCATTTACAAACATTAATTCAATCCCACCAAAAACAATGCGTGTGGAAAATTACGTCAAGTACATCAGCATTAATATTTGATTAATTTATTATCAAGTTAACGAAAATTATGACATAAAGAAATTAAGCCAAATACTTAGTACAAATTTTAGAAAAAAAAAAGTTTTTTTCATAGAGGGAATTAGTATAATGAATTAGCTTAAGAAATAGTTTCTTTGTTCGATAAAAAAATTTTAATTTTAGGAGAATAAAATAAAATTACACAAATTTGACAGGCCTATGCTATTATATTTTATTATTATTGTTATGTTGGCCCACTTATTTTTATTCATAATACACAATAATAGGTCTGTCAAATTAAACAAAATATATTTCTCTAAAGCATCCGTTTATTTTGTAAAGAAATAAAGTAAGTCATTTACTAAACTTGAATTTATTTGTTGAACTAATTCCTGTTGTTGAAACACACTTTTATTTCTAAAATTTTTACTATTATTAGTAGGATTGATTTTTTTACTCCACAACTTTGTTTGCCTTATGTATAAATAAACAAAATATTAATATTTATGTACTTGGTAGAATTGTTTCAAACGCAGTGTTTTTGGTCTAATAACTGTATGAACAAATAGTAAAAATAATAAACGACTATTAAAAAGAAACGCAAGAATAATAAATATTTTTTTAAATTTATTTTTTGAGGACAAATAGCGAAAACTACAAAAAAATGTTTATTCGTATGAAAATGTCGGTAGGAATAGCCGTAATATTGCAGGTGCGTTCCGCTGGAACCTCCACAACGGAATTTGAATTTTTTTTTATACCGTAAATTTGGACTTTCTTAGTTTTCTCAAAAAAAATTTCTTAAACTGCACAAATCAATTTTCGAAAAACCACCTTTAAAATAAAGTGTGCACTCAAACAAAGTGTAAGCATATCAGAATTTTTTTCCTTTTTGGTCTCTTCATGGGCACCAATGTCGACTTTTGAGCTCTTTTATTTTGCTCAAAAAACGGATTTTTCGAGCGAAGGTGCTGCCCACCAGCACCTCCAATGCAGAAAATTCGAAAAATTAAAAAAATCAACGGTGACAGAATTTGGGGCTTTTTTTGACTCTCAAAAATAGCAAAAATAAATTTTCAAAAAACAACACCTGTCTCCTTAAATTACTCTTAAAATAACTTACGCACCCAGCCTAAGTGTAAGCATATCCAAATATTGTGCTATTTTTGCGCTCACAAAAACATTCAAACATTATTTCTAAAAATCAACCCTAACCCTTAAAAAAATCCCGAAAAAAAGATCAAAAGTCCATGATTTTGCGAAGTTCACAAAACACTGCAGAAAAATCTCACAATGAAAAAGAATAATACCATTCACCCTCGAAAAACTCTAAGCGATATCCAGTAGTCCACAGTAATATTAAAAAAGAATATAAAGAAACACCTTTAACGTATTTAACCAAACCCTGCTCAGATGCCATCAACTAAAATATCCATAAACATTTCGATTAAAAATAATTACCACAAAAATTTTCGCCAGAAATCTGTTTCATATCCTCATTTCGACAGTAACATTAAAAAACACTTAAGAACTACATCTATCATATTTAAAGAACCAAATCTCACCCTCCATCCACTAAAACATCCAAAACAATCTTATATTAAAAATAACTACCCCAAAAAACTTCCAAACACTCTAGTTAATAAATCTATCCCCACAGTAATATTCACAGTAATATTTACAGAAAAAAAGAATCACACCAGAGAACTTACCAAGATTCCAGTTAATATATCTAGCTGCACATTTATATATCGTGACCCCTAGGAACTACCCCTATCACATTTACCGAACTAAGTCTCAGCTGCCGTCAACTAAAATCGCCAAAAAATTTGTAATTAAAAATAATTAACAAACACTACTGTCCAAGTCTCTAGTTGATATCTACCCTGACAGTAATATTCCATAATTCGTAGAAATTACCCCTATCAAATTAAACGAATCCAGTCTCAGCCGTCTTTAAATAACACCGCAAAAAACCATTTTTAATTTTAAAAATCACCCCTGGGAACTTTCCATGACTCTAGTTAGTATTTCTATCTGCACAGTAATATACTACGACCCCTAAGAACTACCCGCATTACATGTTACGAACCAAGGCTCACCTTCCATCAATTGAAACTTAAAAAAATATTTCAAATTAAAAATTATCACCGCAAAAAGCTTTCCATATATCTAGTAGATATAGAAATCTTCACAGTAATATTCCACAACAGCTAGGGGTTGCGAAATAATGCTGTGATTGTAAATATATCAACTAGAGATCTTGAGTGTTGTTGTGAGTTAATTATTTTTAATTACCATTTTTTTGGTGATTTTAGATGAAGGCTTGATCCGTTGTATGTTACAGGGGTAGTTTCTAGGGGGTATGGAATATTACTGTGAGGGTTAATATATCTGCTAGACACATAGAAAGCTGGGTGTGGTAATTGTTATGCTTGGTTTGTTAAATGTGATAGGGGTAGTTCCCAGGGGTTGTGGAACATTACTGTGAGGGTAGACATATGTACTAGAGGCTTGAAAAGCCACGAGTCGTAATTACAATTAAGTTGAAATATTTTGGACCGTTTTAATTGGTGGAAGGTGAGACCTGCTTCGTTAAATGTGATAGTTGTAGTTCCTGGGGTTGCTGTGGAAGCATATATATTAACTGGAGACTTGGACAGTTGTCTGGGGTGATTTATTTTCATTACATTTTTGTACGGTTTTAGTTTAGGACGGCTGAGACTGGATTCGTTAAATTTAATAGGTGTAGTTTCTAGGGGTTGTGGAATAATGCTGTAAGGGTAGATATCTCTATCTGAGACTTGGAAAGCTGTGCATGTTGATTATTTGTAATTTGAAATATTGTTTATCGTTTTAATTGAAGGAAGGTTAGACTTGGTTCGTTAAATGTAATAGAGGCAGTTCCTCGGGGTAATGGAATGTTACTGTGGATATATATATATATATATTAACTAAAGTTTTGTAAAGTTTTGTAAAGTTGTCTTAGTTGAATTTTTATAATTAAACATTTTTGTGATGGTTTTAGCTGAAGACAGCTGAGACTAGATTCATAAAATTTGATAGGGGTAGTTTCTAGGGATTCTGGAATATTACTGTGAGGGTGGATATATTAGGATGGTCCACAAACCCATGGCAACATTTTTTTGCATGCTAGAGGGTAACAATCTCCCCATTTTATTCCAAATCCAAAAAAAGAAATTCCCTAGTCTTTATTTTTTTAATTTTTTTTATTTTAACAGGTGCCGGTTTTGACCTGAAGTTTCCCATGTAAAATGCATGAGGAAAAATCACTTTTTTGAGTTTTTAGAATAATTTTTTAGGGTTTGAAAAATTGTGATGGGAAAGTATAGGGGCTTGTAGAGAATTATACAATTACAAAATGTATGTATGACACAAATGGGTTTGATACCCCTAACCCACCCCCACCAATACCTGAAAACTACCCTTAAAACCAAAAATGTCAATTCTTCATGCAATCGACAATAATATTGGTCTAGTGGAATATGTATTATCATTGGTTAATTAATTTTTGATTATTTAAACAAAACCCATTTGTGTTAAAAATGCTTTTTTTGCACAAATTATTTGAACTGGCAGTTGATTTCTATTAAGTCACATGATAGTATTTGAACAAATGGAATTTGTTTAAATAATTTTGCTCAAAAATTCGATTTTTCCCCTAAAAATTATTAATAATAGTCTAGTGGGATATTTATTAACATTGGTTAATTAATTTTTAATTGTTTAAACAAATTCCATTTGTTTAAATAATTTTTTCCGGAAAATTCGTCTTTTCCCATAAAAATTATGACTATTGGTCTAGTGGAATATTTATTAACATTAATTAATTATTTTTAATTGTTTAAACAATTAAAATTTGTTGTGTTGATGTATTTGAAGTTTTTTGAATAAAAATTATTACGATTGGTCTAGTGGAATAATGAATAAAATTTGTTAATTAATTTTTAGTTATTTAAACAATTTCCTATTCGTGTAAAAAATGCTTTTTTCCACAAATTCTTTGAACTGGCAGTTTATTTCTATTAAGTGAAATAAAAGCATTTAAACAATTGGAGTTTGTTTAAATAATGTTGTTTGAAAATTTGCTTTTTCCCCTAAAAATTATATTTATTTTGTAGAAACTGTTGATGTAAGTTGTTGGCTTTAGCGTCAGGAGAATTGAAATTAATTAAGTTGTTTCAAACGTTTCAGCACACAATGGAGGCCCTCATCAGTGAGTTTTATTAAATCTGTAAATCTATTAAATCTATTTTTATTAGTTTAGTGGGATATAATAAAATTGGTTCATTAATTATAATTGTTTAAACAACTGGGATTTGTTTAAATAATTTTTTTCAGAAAAATTGTTTTTCCCATAGAAATTATTACTATTGGTTTAGTGGAATATTTATTAACATTAATTCATTAATTTTCAATTGTTTAAACAGATGGAATTTGTTTTTTTTATGTTTTCGAAGTTTTTTAAATGCAAATTGTTACTATTGGTCTAGTGGAATATTTAACAACATTGGTTAATTAATTTTTATTTATTTAAATTAATTACATTTGTGTAAAAAATGTTTTTTTTTTTCAAAAATTCGTTTAACTGGCAGTATCAAGCAACATAAATTTGTTTTCAAATATTTTTCAATTGCTGAAACAATAAATTATTATTAATTTTCAACTAATAATTTGTTTGAATAATTAAAAATAAATGAACTAATGTTAATCAATATTCCACTAGACCAGTAGTAATAAATTTTAGGGAAAAAAGAATTTTCAAAAAAAAAAAATATATATTTAAACAAATTCCATTTGTTTAAACAATAACAATTAATCAAACAATGTTATTAAATATTCCACTAGACTGATAGTAATAATTTTAAGGGGAAAAATAATCCTACAATTTTTCTCTATATGATGATTTTATCAAATAAATTTCCTGTAATAAATGGAATCTCTTACGTGATATATTTATAAAAAAAAAATCTTTAAGTTTATTTCGCATGTAATAATATGTAAAATCGTAAAATGATACATGATTGTCAACATTTTAGAATCATAGGAATAAAATAAGAGCATGTATATGATTTTTTGTAAACCTTTTTTCTAAAATTTGATTATAGCGTCCTTTTTTAATTAATAATCAATATTTTCTCAACTTACGGACTCTTTGTACCTTTGCAGATTTTATATTCCCACCGTGGGATATCTCATAAATTGACTGGAGTATTCAAATTTTAGTGTTCAGAATCAGTTATTTTACGATTATTTATGTAGTGATTTTTATCTTTTTTTGCATCTCTTTTTTCTTCTATAGGCATCAAGAACCTTTTTCTACTTTTTTAGTGCTTGGTAGCGATTCGCTTCCGCGAATCTTTATTAGTCGCAATGAGCGTTAATAATGAAGGGCTTGAAATTCAAGAGCTCGTTGATCTTTTAATTACTGGTTTATTCGTCGACGAGGTAAACCTAAAGAAGGCTGAGTAACTTTTAAAGAGTCGTGAAGTAAACTAGTTATTTTAACTCAGTGTACCTATTCTATGCAATTGTCACTGCAATCGGAAAAAATTCTGAAAATAGAAAAAAGAATGTAATGCAAAATATTAGAGTGGCTAAAAGAATGTTTTACTTGAATCATCCACCCCTTAATCATGTTTGTCTCTTTAAAAAATTGTATTAATATTTAATAAATTTAAAAAAATGAACTCAAATGTAACTGGTCTTTTATTAAATTTGTAAATCTTCCCTAAAGGAACAAATGGGATCAGTTCTTTATCTGAAAAATTTATTTCCGACAGAAAGACTCCCCTAGTCTCGAGAACGAAGCTCAAAGAAGGAAACGATCCAAACAAACTTCTTAATCCGGCTATAAGGCTTCTGACGATCGTATTTTGTTGATCCCTGGCGACAATTTCTTGAAATTTCGAGGAACTGAAAGTCTTATAATAAATACAATGGTGTCAGTAACTGGGGAAAACTTATTCTGATACGCAATAAATAAATAAAAAAATAATGAAGATTGTCAGATACTTAAGGTTTTACATTTAATAATAATTGCTTCAATTTCAGTGAAAAATAAGTCCGAAATTAGAGAAAATTAAATAGAATTCTTTTTTTGTTTTCATCGACCTCGAAACATAAAAATTAATAGTTTCAATGCAATTAAGCTCTGATATGATCTCTAGTCCTTTTTCATGGGAATATACATAATCGTAAAATTTTATATGTGATAGAGAAAGCTATGCAAGAGTAGGTCATTTGAATTTATTGAAGTACGCAATAAAATTGGCTCATGGCATTTACAGCACAATATTTTGCTTAATATTTATCACAGCGGGACGGAACTTTGATCGAGGTATAAAAAGGAATAATTTGGAGAGATAAGTGAAACTTATTTTGAGCATTATTATCAACAACATAACTTCTATATTAAAATGTTGAAAAATTAACTGTACTATTCATCGTTAAACTAATTTTATTTGGACAATTTCTGTTTCTTTTTTCTTTCGCTTCACTTGCACCTCCACTTTGCCATTTTTTCACATGCATTTTTTTACAATGGATGAAGGAGCTTCATCTATTCTTCCCCTCATCCATCCTCCGCTAAAATCTTTACCACATTTTCTTGCCAGCTTTCTCTGCCTTCATTCCTCCTCTAAATCTTTCCTATACGTGCTTCCATGTTTCCTCTTCGCATTCACAGATTCTCAGTTTCTGTTCTCTTTCTTTTTCCAATACACTCCTTCCCTTATCTAGTTTCACAATCTAAATCTTGCTTTTCTGATCCACCTTCTGTCTCCATGTCCCGTTTCGAAATAATTTAATACTCCTTCCTTTTTTATCATCTTATACTATTTCTTATATATTTTGAATCCTTTAATAATCCCCCATCTTTCTATTAATTGTCTTTCCCTCTATTTATTTTACAATTCTTCATAGTTTACTCCACTCCTGTGTTCTATATTTGTAGCATTAAAGAACTCCCTCCTTTCTTCGTCCGATCTCGTTAATTCTATCGACTTCCCTCTTCAGTCTTCTACCTCTATCAAATACTTTCTCACTAACTCCTCTCCCTTTTCCTCCCTACACATAGAATCATATTTTCACGCCCTCTTTCCCACTCTAGTACTTAAATGATCCCTTTGCGCTTCTTCTCTTACGGTATATCCTGGCGTCCTCCAGTCGACCCCTAGTGTCCACCTTATATACCTTTCTTGTAAATTCTCAGTTTCTTTCCATTCTTTCCATCCCCATATCTTTGATCCATGGCACTACACCGGCCATACCAGCGTATCAAATAACAACATTCTCCTTCTCCGATTTTTTAAACCTTCTTTTTCCTACTTTCTATGTATGTTTCATTACCCCTGTAGCTTTTTTATCCTTTCTCCTGTATGAGCTTTATGACCTCCATTTTTTTGCAAGACATATCCCAAATATTTAAACTCTTTTACTTCTTCTAACTTTATTCTCTTCCATTTCCCGTCCATTTTTTTCTTTCCCCTTCTCCTTTAAACGTCATTATCTTTGTATTTTCAACATTTAAATTCAACTAAGTATTTCTCTACTCCTGTAATTAACTCTGACATCCATTCTTCGTCCTCCGCCATCAACAATATATCGTCTGCGCATGACCAGTGTCCCTATCCATTCCCTATCCTAGTTCCTCTCCACTATCTTCTCATCATTTCTTCTTCCAGAGCTGAAATCAATATACTAAACAAAATTGAGCTGAGAGGACATCCTTGCCTCACTCCTCTCACCAAACAGAAACTATCTTCTATCTACCCTTCTATCTTTACCCTGCTTTTTGTCTCTCTAAAAATGCACTGTAAAAAAGATTGATTGAATTTTACTTCTCTGGTGGATGTAAATAAAAGGAACCTCGTGTATCTGAGTAAGTTTACGAAAATTTATAAGAATTCACCTAGAGATAATTTTTGCAATTGCTGTTGTGATATTCCAATTCAGCCGTTAATTTTACACACGAAAAAGTCAATTTCATTATGTGAATGAATAAAATAAAATGTATTAGGGCGACAGGATTCGAATACTCGAAGCTCGAACTTCGTACAATTTCACGGAGATTGAAGAAACACAAGCCGGTCACGTTACTACCTACCTAAAATCCATCAGATACTATGGGTATTTTTTTTAAGTTTATATAATCCGTAACAAAAATATGAAATATACATTTTTAATAGCCGCACTTTTACCGTTCCAATATCAGAAAATGTATAAGAAATAATATGAATATCTCGAATTTTATCTATTTTTGTGTGAGAGCTGTCAACACACTTGAACATAGTTGTCATTTCCTCGCATAAACAAACAAAATAATTTAAAATTAGAGGATGAAGGCATCGATTAACAACGAAAACGAGAGACGCTTTCGTATTCACATATTATTTCATAAATTATTCTAAATTTTCAATTAATTATAAATCAAAAATCTTACAGTTTCCGTCAGCCTAAAATGAAATATCTGTGGTAAAATTAAGAATCTCGATGTAATTTTCAATCTCAGGAAAGCGATTTTACCGATGCATGGCATTTTTACACACTGCGACTGCATTTTTCCTTATGAATGTAAAGTTCGTACGAGGGAATATGTAATTTTGTTTGAATGGAGTGTGTTATATTACATTGCTGTTCGAGGGTCCTTTTATTTACATTGCTAAAAGATTTTATTTCACATACTTTCGTAAAATCACGCCTTTAAGACCACGATCACTTCTATCATTGACCCCTTTTAATTCGGTGATTCTATTATTTTCCCCTCAACTTCTTTCTCTAACCTATCCAATAAAACAGTAACATATACTTTATTCAATGTTGCCATTATAGTCACTCCTCTATAATCTTTAACTTCCTCCCCTTTTCCTTTCTTCACTATGGGTACCACTAGTCCTTCCATCCATAACTTTAGCCACCCCACTTCTCTCTATTGCATGTTATCCATGCTCATTCCTATTATTCTGTCCCCCATATTTCCAGACTTCATTTGTAATCTCATCTATACCAGGTGCCTTTCCATTTTTCATTATCCCTAATACCTTGACTATTTCTTCCCTTATAATAGCTTCCTCCTCAGTTGTTTGCCTATGATATTTTACTCATTTCCTAACATTCTTCTCTACCACTCTCAATATCCTGGTTAACTCTTTTCCTTCTTCTATCTCTATTTACCACATTCCGAACCTCTTATTCCAACCTAGCCTTCTCCGCCTCTTCTTGAAAATTGTTATTTTCTTCCTCTTTTTTTTATCACACAACTCACTACACTGCTTCTTTTTTCTCCTATACTTTTCTCTACTATCCCTTTTCTTCATTTTCTCAATTCCTGTCTCACTCCCTTTTCATCCTTATTCTTATTAATATTTTCTCTCTCTAATTCCACTATTATGGGAAAGTGATCCGAGTCTAAATAATGCCCTACCCAATGTTTCTTGACCCCCTCTCTCAACTCGTCGCCCACTACCACATATTCAATTACCGTTCTCCTTTTTCCTTCTGAACGTGTATATTACCCTTCTAATCCCTTTCTCTATTTCCTTTAATGATAAGCCATCCAATCACCTCTAGGCTCTAACAATTTAACTCCATTCCCTTTCTCCTATGTCTCCTGTTCTTGCAATAAGATCTCCTCCTATTATAAGCCTAATCTCCTCTTTGTTTTCTTCCATTAAGTCTCCCATCTCCTTTGATTTCTCCTGCATATCACCGTTTACATAAACCCCTACTATCTTCCACCCCTCTCCTCCCACATTTTTGTCTTCTAATATTAATCCTTATTTTTGTTCATTCATCTATTTTTTATCCTTCTCTGTTATACATTCGTTCCTTACTTTTATCATCATTCATCCCATTGCTCTGCCCTTTTTATTCTTCCTTTTTGCATTTTGAATTTGCCATTTCTAACCTCTTGGTAACTTTTTCCTTACTCTTTCCCATCCATTTTCATTTAGCTACGTCTCTTACATTACTACTACATCCCATTAACTCAAATTTCTCATAAACTCCCTATCCTGCCTTTCTAAGCCTTCTATCTTCCAGTAGCGTATCTTCCAATCTTCCCTTCCTTCGTTTCTCGTCTCTTTTTGTTTTCTACTATTTCTTATTTTTATATCTTAGTGTCCCATCTCATTTTTACCAACCCTTCCCTGTCCTCGTTCCTATCCAATTTTCATATAATTCCAGCTTTCATATAACATCAACTATTTTGTTATCACTTCCCTCTTATGTTACTATTTCTTTAGTTTCACCAGCGTTATTTCCCCCCTCTTTACTCTTTCCTTCCTACAGTTCGCACTTCGTCTATCCCTACCTTAGTATCAATCCCTTTTAATACTTCTTCCACTCTTTCCTTCAGCTATTTTCCCTCTAATCTTAGACCATATATCACTATGTTTCTTTTTCTTTCTTCACTCTCTTTGTTTTACATTCTTTGTTCTATTTTTCCTTCTCCGTACTCGCACTCCCCCCCCCCCATTCCAAACTCCTAGTTTGAGCTTTCTATTCTTGTCTTACCTTTCATCTTCTCTACCTTTTTATCAGTATCTTCCTGCTTTCCTAGTTTTTGTTCCAAAATTTCTGCATCCTCTTCCCTAACTTTGTCCCTGACTTCTTTTTATTTTCTCGCCTAATTTCTTTCCTTATTTCCTCTCCCCTTTTTCCTGATTTTCTTCACATATCTCCTTTACTTCTATCATAATTTCGCTAATTTCTTTAATCTTTCTTATTTCATCGGATCTTTAGCTTCATTTCTGTTTCCTTTAGCCCCCTCATTGTTCTTCACTGCTTCCCCTCTCCCCTCTTTTCCTATTGATAAAAGCCTCAATCGCTCTCAATCTCTCCCTTTCTACCGTTTTCCTATACTTTCCCCTTTTAACATTTTTGTGTTCTCCCCTTTCTGTATTCTCCAATTACGGTGTACGAAAAACATTCTGCTCTAAATCCATTTTTTCCTCTATGGTACTCGCTCTTCAAACCATGAATCCAATCTAAACGTTCACGCCTTCTATCTTTCCCTGCCAACCCGATCCCTTTGCCAATCCGATCAACCCGATAAACCCTGTCCTCCCACCCTGTCAGAAATCTCAAACGAACCTAACCTTAACTTCCACACAAATCTGTCTTAATTTTCAAAAATATCTTCACCCCCTTGTCAATTTCTTAATCTCTCAATCAGTCTCTCATAAACAAACCCTTCTGCACATTAACACAATCAACTCACATCAAATTTCACCACAAATATCAGAAAAACTCAGCATCAACAATTCTGGCTAACTCACACTTTCTTGCCGAAAACGGAAGTACTGTTTGACTGTGGGTTGAAATCCTATAAAATTATTTTTTCACTTAAAAGTTTTTGTGATGAGGTGAAAATTGTTTAGTTTTGATTGGAATATCAAATTCTCATAATGTCAGATCGACACAAAAAATTATTTTTACTGTTTAAAATATTGAACAATTCGCAATTCTATTACCCAGATTAAATATTAAAGTCTTCAATTGCCAATATTCGCAATTGAAGAATTTTATATAAAAAAACGCTAAATCGAAGATACTTTTTAAGAATAAATTTTGAAAACTGAATAATTGGCAATTCTGTGCTTACAAAATTCAAGAATTTTTTATTTGCTACTCTTTAGAGTTGTAGAACTTTGAATTGTCACTATTTAAAATAAGAGTTTTTAATTTTTTAAATTTATAATTAAAAATTATTTAAGTTTTCAATTTTACAAATAAATATTTTGTAATTGTAATGATTTACGTTTAAAATGTCATCAATTTAAAAGATTCCGAATTGAAAACTGTTCGATTTTGATCTTGAAAATCTTCAGAATCATCACAATTTAAGAATTGTTATTCATACATCTTTAAAATTGAAGTACGTAAAGGATGTACGCTAGAAATCTCATGTTCAAAAATGAGCATTGATAAAAATGATTGATAAAATCGAGAGAAATATGACCATTGTTAATTGTGATTAATTTTGAAATAGAACTGAGGGCGAACTTTAGAAACAACTATTTCAAGTTTTAATTGTTTATTTAAAAATAGTTATTTTCAGTTTTTGATTTCTCATTAAGTAAAAATTGCAATTCTTACTTTATTACTTTAAAGATTCTCTTCAAATTTGTTTGATACAGTATTATTTAAAAATTTTATCAAAGGAAACTTTTATTTATAATATTAATAACGGTATAATTCCGAAAGAAATTTTTAAAAATTGTACAAAGAAGAATTGTAGAGAATCCTTCAAGAAATTAAGTAAGCCATACCCAATTAGGATTAAATCATCATTCCAACTTTTACCTAAAAAGAAAGCAATGCTCATTTGAAACTTTAGATAATTTTATAGTACACCCTGGAACTAAAAATCACTACACCTGAAGGATTTCTAATTGTGAAATTTCAAAATTGCAGAAATTTATATTTAAAATTTTTTAAATGGGAGAGTTACATTTGAAATTGCTTTATTTTTAAAGATTAAGAATTAAAAACTGGAATAAATTCATAAATGGGTATTGGTGAATCATGAGAGTTTCAACAATATGTCGATCGATGCGTCTCCTATTTAGCGGACTGCTGCAACTAACAAATATTGTTGCATCTGCTTCTCGGCGACAACTTTAACAACAGTTCCTGAAGAAGCTCGAGTGCAGTCTTACATTAGGAAGAAAATATTCATACCACAAAGAAATCGGTGCTGTCGAGCTCATATAATCAAAAATCGTATATTTGATGAAGATTTTGGTCTTTTGAAGGTGCATTCTAACACATCAAGTATCACTGCATTAGAGTTGTCCAAAGTAATGGATACCCTTTCTATAAGGTG
>JAAAKG020023335.1:0-20143 GCA_010014905.2 Druon quercuslanigerum | reverse complement strand
AGCATATGTTTGGAGTATCAAAAAATGCAAAAAAGTCAATTTCGAAAAAAATGGCTCATAACAGGTTTAGACCGCAGGCCCTTCAAATAATGCAATTAATTTTATACATATAAACAATTCTATAATTAAATTATCGTAAACTCAGACATTTTGTCGTGACCTCAGTCATGGTCTCAGTCGTGACCACGATCGTGACCTCATTCGGTGCCACATCTGGCATGCCCTAGTATATCCTGAAAAGCGCGATTTAAACGGATTCCTATCTGACGAACGGATATTGCAACGAATTTCATTTTCCGCGCCCAGATCCCGGTCGAAATCGATGTTTCATACCTTAGCAGGGCCAGGTCGAGGTTCATTTTCTTAAAGAAAGATAATCTATTGTTAATAATTATTATTGATATTGTATTATTAGCATGTTGAGATAATGTAAGATAAACATCTAACGAAACAAGGGTTTCAACGTAAATTAAATGGTAGTATTATCAAAGGCAGACTGCGGAAATAATAGGTAGAATATATAAATAAAACCATAATTTAAAGAGACATAAGGAACCATAGAAACACAAGAACTTGAATGTAAAAGTGCTTGGACGTGAAGAAAGATATGGCAGAATAAAGAAGTGTGGCGACAAATAGTTTATAAAAAGAGTATCTGTGGAGTGAATGACACCTGAAACAAAAGACATTGGATACTAATGGGCTCGAGTGAGGAGCTACATATAAGTGACTTGACATAGTCCACAGCTATGATGAAAAACCGGGTTCTCCCTAGTAAAATTTGAAAAAAAATAAAAGCCTCGTTGGCTAAAAAGGGAAATTTTTCTTTGTATCTTCACCGAGGTTCTGGTGTTTCGAAACCCACCTTAAGCTGTAGGTGCCCCCATCGTTTACTTATCTGCAACCCAGTCTTGCAAAGATGGGGTAAAAAACACACTCAGGGAAATTTCCTGTTGTGTCAAAAGGATGCTGTTTGACCTGAATGGAAGTTCCTCCTAAATTTGAAGATAAGAGAATTTTTATTTGTCACAAAAAGAATCTTTTTGCAGAAAATATTATTCTTTTGCAATAAACTTCACGCAATCTTGCAGCAAAATAAATCCGTTTGTGTAAGCACGATTTTCACGTGGTTCAAAACAAAACAGGCAAGAGGGCAATGCTTTTGTTTCAAGACAACTTTTTCTCTGAGTGCAGGCTTTACCTAATATATCAAAGCACTCTGCTTTCATCAGATCACTTGATTGCTTTAAAAATGCGTCCGAGATTGATGATATATACCGAGAAAGCCCTGTGCAAACTATTAAAAAAATCCAACTCTAACCAAAAGTACCTTCGAAATATTAGGCGTTATTTAAAATGTATAATTTATACTTGGTTAGACACTTGGACTTTACCTCAAAGGTCCGGGGTTCGATCCCTGAGCCGGTACCTCTGGAAATTTTTCTACGAACCTTTACTGAGGTTTTGGTGGTTCGAAACCCACCTTAAGCTGTAGGTCCCCCCATCGTGCACTTGACTGCAACCCAGTCCGTCAATGATGGGTTAAAAACCAGGCTTTGTCCAATATGTCGGGGGCATACTGCTCTCATCAGATCACTTGATTGCATTATTAAAATGCCAGGATTTGCCCAATTGCATTACGTTTCGGCCACTTTTGTTGAATGTGCTTAAATGAACATTGTGGTTGTGGGATTACGGAGTGTTTTACTTCACCCGCACTCATCTCACCTTCTGCAAAGAAACAGGAATAACAGGAAAGCGAAATACAGACTCTTATTAGGAAGATGGAAAAATAATACAGATACATAAGAACATAACAATATTTACTTGTGTTCGTCTATCTACATCATTTCGCAGTAAATCCCAGTGATATTATTTATCTGAAGTTGGATAAAAACGTTGCAAACAATTGAAAACTAAAATTATCCGAAATCAGGTAATTTTTATTATGAACCGGATAAAAATTATCCGTCTTCGGATAAAGGTAGTTGTCAAGTATTTGCAACGTTTTTATCTAACTTCAGATAAATAATATCCATGAGATTTACATTTGTATACAATATATGAATACTTATTCAGAGCTTATGAGAATATATTATCCACTAACTTCAATAGACAGTGTCATCAAAGAAAGAATAAATTAAATTTACAATAGTTCCAAAAAACAAAATAAATGGTTAGATAATCACAAAAAAACTGATTTACAGTTTCGTTACCATGTGTACAAGGTGTATCAGCGAGATTGAAAAGTGTGTTGGAAAAATTTAACATTAACGCATACTTTACTAACAATAATAAATTGGAAAATTGTTTTAAAAACAAGAAAGATTCTGAAAATATTGAAAATTTGTCAAACGTAGTTAATTTAATAAAATGCAAAGGTTGTAATACAATTTACATTGGTGAAACAGAAGATTAAAAACAAGAATAGCTGAACACAAAAGAGCTTGCAGGATTGGCAATTTGAACACAGGTTTGTCACAACACTCGTGGAATTTTGATCACCTTTTTCATTTTGACATTGATAATATAAAGATTTTAGCAAAAGAAAATAACACTTGCAAACGTAGAATTTTAGAATCGACTCAATGTTCCATATCGGAAACCTTGTACTATATATCCAATATAACCCATGTTTAGTTTCCTATTACCATTACTTGTTTGTCCGTCATTCGACTTTTGGGGTTTCGGTCGGTTGAATTTTTTTAAAATGTAACCCAAATATTGGGAGCCTCTTTGTTTTTTGAAGGTTTTTCCCAAAAAATTATGTATTTGGAAGTGATATAAAAAACCGTTAAAACCTTTTTTTAGCAAACCACAATTTTGTCGTTCTGAAATTGTATGAAATATGAGGTAAATTAACTTTTGCTTTATATGATTTTTTCTAAGACACAGTTAATTTTTTTAGATAAGCTAACTTTTTTTATATCAATTTTGTATTAGGTATAATTTGCCTGAGGATGACCGACACATTAAGGTCGAAACGTCGCATGATGTATTTTTTAAAATTTGCATTAAAACATTGACTCAATTATTATTATTGACTCAACAATTATGTTGAAGATGATAAGATTCTTGATAGCAAAGAGTAGAATCTCATATACCGAGAATTTTTTTTACGTCAAAAATTTCAATTTTTACATACGTTGTAAAACTAATTATTTAAACAGTTTTATTAGCCTCAAAAATGACTTTACGCTTGCAATTAGATAGTGCAGAAAAATGAATGCTTATTCATGAAGCACATGTACACAGGGGTTCTTGAGGTCGCTAAAGTCATTTTTGAGGCTAATAAAACTGTTGAAATAATTATTTTTACACCGTATGTAAAAATTGATATTTTTGACGTAAAAGAAATTCTCGGTTTCCGAGATTCTACTGCTGTTAAGAATATTTTCACCTTCAGCATAATTGTTTAGCCTTTAACGGTGCGGTGATCTATCCGATTGTCTTCTAGAGTTTCAATCTAAACCACTGTGCGACGATCTCTACGGTGAAGGCGGAAGGCTCAGTCCGTATTCGTCTACGCATAGATCTTCTTACACCCGAGGTTAATTGCTCAGGTTCGACCTCCATCCGATCACCTGTCCTCACCGGTTCCTTTTTATCATCATCGGTGGAAGGCTCGTTTTGCCATTGTCTACGTTAAGATACTTAGACGCTTAGAAAATTGAGCTTGATGGTTGAGGTGCGAACTCCATCAGGTCACCTCTACTATCCCGTTCATTGTCATCTTCATCATCATCGCTTGACTCAGCTCCAAGGACGATTTGTAGAGTTGACAGGAAAGAGTTTGGCCTACTTGCTGCTATAATTGCGTACGCAATACAGAAGATCCTCGTTTTTTTCGTACACATGCAACCTAATATCACACGGAGAAAATGGATGTTCAAACGTAACATCTAGATGTTCAGGGCTAACATATTTTAGGTTTAACTATATGACAACAATCTAGATGTTCTAAATTAGCGTCTGCAGATGTTAAAAGTGAGATGGTACTCTCTAATATCCAAAATGTTCAACTAAGATATCCGAGATATTACATGTATGGTTATGTCAAATAACCCCTGTAAATACTTGAGGAGTTGACCTATTTATAGCTATTTAAGGAATTAATTGATAAAATGTTTGTGCATTTAAAATTTAACTCTAATGTTCTTATACGAATGAAAAACAGATAAAGGGTATGCAATGTCGATTAGATGATGCATTCAGTCAATTTGAGGTTATGTTCAATATTTTTATTTCAAAATAAAAACAGGTGTAAGTAATCGGAGAACGAATGATCTGTAATCTGAATTTAAAATCATTAACCCGTCTATGACGCGATAAATCTCTTAAATATTACTCGCATATTCCAAAACCAAAAGTCTGCCCACAGAACAGGGGGCATTTGCAAATTGCAAATTTGCAAAGTTGACCGTTTCCAAAGTGGCAAAAAGCTGATGTGGTACTCGTGAAAATTTTGGTTCTATCCGATATTTAGGAAACAATAAACTATCTGATTAGATGGCAGAAACGTACCTGCGGGTTAACACATTGGCAGACGTGAGAAAAGATGTCCGATTTATGATTGAAAATTTTTGGCATGCGGTACTCGTGCAAACTTGGTTTATATGTGACGTATAAGGCGTATTTAACTAACAAACAAGATGGCATCCACCTACCTGGGGCCGAGGTGTTAGCCCGCAGGTACGTGTCTGCCATCTGCTCACATATTTTCTTGTTTACTAAATGTCGGATAGAAACAAAATTTTCGCGAGTACCACGTCAGCTTTTTGCCACCTGTTCTGTGGGCAGACTTTGGGTTTTGCAATATGCGAGTAATATTAAAGCGATTTTTCAAATTATAGCCGCCATCCACGTAATAAGTATGTTTACTTCATGATTGTATATTGAAGAATGTAAATAATTAATCTCATTACTATGTGTACAAAACTTTTATATTTATTTCTATATACATAGGTTTGTTTTATTCACCTATTGCACTCATTCTAAAATGTTCACCTACAGCAATGGCGATGCTAGCTCGCGAATACTTAAGCGACATTGCAGATTAACAACTACTGGGCACTTAATCTCTTTTATATTAATATCGTTTTAGTATAATCAGTTAATAATCACCTAATCATGAACTTGGAAATAAAGAATACTCATAAAAAATGTTAAAACCGCTTTAAGATACAGGAGAACGATTTGAATTTGAAAATTAAAACACCTTAAAAAACAGCATCATACATCATAATATTAATAAAATGTATAGCAAATGTTATTCTAGGACGTAAGAAATCCCTACCTTTCTTATATTTGTAACTGCCTTCTTACTTTTAATCTAAAGTAGAACATACCTCGTTGAAATACCATGCATTAAAAAAAAACACAAACTACAGTTGGTCAGAGCAGCCTGCGTTGGTAAATTTTCTATCGTTTACTAAAATTTCAGATAGATACATTCTGTAGTTTAAGAATATCAAAGAGTACTGAAAGATTCAGTCTAGAGGACTCTAAGTTGGGCTTTGTCAAAGTTAAAACTTTTTTTAAAGTCTCAATATATTAAATTTTTTAAACGGGCAGCGAAGTTTAGCTTCATTCATTACAAGTCTTATATTGTTTTTTCATCCTAAAAATAATAAGTAACAAATAAAAAACACGAAAGTTAAAGTATTTTAAATTTCATTTGGAGGTGCCTGAAACTTCCCTAAATTCTTCTTTGCCTAATTTTTATTTAATCACAATTCTTGTGAAGGAATTAGCTTTACTTTATAGTTTTCGCACTATAAAATGCAAATTCTTAAACGTACGTTGAATGCCATGCAGTTTTCAGTTGCAACAGTTTGGAGAGAGATGAGGGTAAATGCACATTAAGAAAAAAAAAGATTCTCATATATTCAGGTACCTCTCGTAACAGTATTGTTTTTCGAGAAAAATGTATTTTTAATACTCATTGGGATTAAAGGCATTATATAAATCTAAGCACATATACTTTACATATTTAGTAGATCAAGCTGCAGTGCTCAAAGTATTTTTAACTCAGAATAAATGCGCTTTTGTTTGTGCGTAAATGAAATATATATTAGCTCACTTTGTAGAAAATCATCATATTTTATGCCATTCTATATTAAACAAAAGATTTACTATAGCATTGAAGAGGCTGTATCAAAGAAATCGAAATTAATGTTACCAACATTACCGACATCCAGAGCATTCGGGGATTTGTTTGTGTACTAAGTTGAGGAAATGACTGTTAACTCTCCAAAAAAGTAGGAAAGAAATCTGTGTGAGGAAATCCTTGAACTTATGTTGTACCACCTTTAATGTATTTGCTAAATAAGAAAAAATAAACATATAGTATCTACCTTATTTTGGACTTTGCAAATGAGTATATGAAAGTAAAATAAATTAAAAAAAATTGAAATCTTTGTGCATCATCTCATAATTTAAAAAAATTACTAGAACTCTTTGAGGTATTTTAAGTGAGATTTGAATTAATTGTAAGTATACATGTTATCAAAGAAACAAAACTTTAAAATTTTTTTCGAAAATACCAGGAAAAATATATATCGACGGCGGCGGCAGCGGTAGTATCGTTTTCAATTGTTGTTGAGATAGGACTTTAATGCTCTGTCCGCTGAGATAGTACTCTATATATAGGAGGCGTCGGTATTGCAATTCAACATAATAACAAAATACAGTCATTGAACCAACTCTGTAAGGATTTATTACAAAAAAGTGATAATTTCCGTATGTTCATAAACAATGTTCTTAGGCTCATTTTTGAGCTAATTTAAAAAATGTATTTCCCTGGATTTTTTTAAAATTCTTGTGAAGAAAATTGTTAAAAAATTGTCCCTTCTTCCTGAAGTGGAAATTGAGATAAAAAAATTGCGAAAAATGAAACAAATAAATTTTCACACTATAAAACTACGGCACTTTGCACATCGGCAGTGTTTAGCGGTTATGTTACAGAGCTATTACTGTCACTGTTAACGGACTCTAGGGATAAAGGTAACTTTGTGTGAATTCAAGTGACTTAATCATGCCAATGACTTTAGCGAAGATGTACACCAAAATTCATAAGTCATTAATCCTGCAAAAAGTTTCATCATAAGTTTTAAAACATTCCATGAAAATTTATCTTCAAAATGAGTCAAGAGAAACAGCCGTTCTCATATTACTGGGCGGATTGTAATTCAATCTGAAAATGTATTCCAAACGAGATTTTATTTCCTCACTATCAACATACCCGTTCGCTAATTGGACCATCAGAAACATCAGTGCCTCTAATATAACAGTCAGCACGTCACATGTCTGATTATCGTTGTCGAGAACGTCTGCCTGAACGACAATTCCGCAAGAGATGGAATGCAACGCAGAAAAATCTTCCTGAAAAAGGAAACTCATATGCCCGGCATTCTGCAAAAATCATTTTATAAAATGTTTGAATGTACTGCAGTTTGTTTAACAGAGAAACAAATCTTATTTAATCAAATGTTTGGGATTATTTCAACAGTTTTTATATAAACTTCTGTGACTATCTGGTTTTAATTTATCTTAATTGGAGTCACCATAACAAAGAAAATAAATATAACTTCTGACCTAATTAAAATACTTAAGATTTCTTTTAACATTCTGGTAGAGTTTATCGCCTTCCTTTGAAATCCACGAGAAAATTTTGCAACTGTTAAAAATTAACAAAATAGCGGCGGTTTTTCTGAAAATACTATAAGTCCATTTTCTTAACAACAACAAAATCATACTTATATATTTTTGAAAGGTATAAAAAAAATTCTTTATTCATTTATGATATCTTCTAGCGTTTCCAGACTGTGGAAAAAAATCTCAAATATCTCAATTTGATCAAAAGTTATACGAGGTTAAAGGAAGAATTATTTTTTTGAACGAGGCCAAAAATTCAAATTCGCATAATTTCGCAATTTTTTCCCCCTCAAAAATCACAAAAATACGTATCGCCTAATTTCCTCTAAAAAACAACATATTTTTTAGCCGAAAGATTCTGCGACTTCAAGTGTAGAACCTGCCTGATTTGAAATGGATTCGGTCAAACGGAGTTGACATAACTCCGAGTAGATCCTATGTAAGTGCCATAATTTATAGTGAAAGTGTATTTCTCATATCACGTATGGAAATGTCGAGTTGCCCCCGCGAGAGCCATCGTATATTGCCCCTTTGCTACGTTGGCTGCTCCCGAAGGGCCAATAAAGCGGCCCTCTGCTGTGCCCAGCTAAGCCCCGCAATGGCCCTACAGTAGTTTTCCCCTTTATTGCCCTGCAAGAGCCGCTAAAATTTTTTGAAAATTGAGTTTAATTGAGAGTGATTAATGGTTATACAAAATTAAGCTATTATTATATACAGCGCGTCTTTTGTAACAAGTAATAAGTGAAAAATAAAAGGAATTTCATTGTTCCTTTTTACTTTGGATTACAGATGCTTTGTATATAATAGATGCAAATAAACGTGAAAAATTTATCAAATCCATATTATAAACTTTGTATGTTAGAATACGATTAGATGGTTTTAACTTCAAAAACGCCACCTGAAGAAAACACGTACGTATTAGGTCGAACAAATGACATCTCTTTTATGGAAAAAAACTTAAATTGTACTTCGCAACTTTCTAATTGTTAAAAATGAACTACAAAATAAATCACAAATCCGCAAAAAAGTAGTGTATTATGTTTACTTTGTATTTTGCCAATGAGATGACAGGAATGATTAAGACATTTGGCGCGAAATGACAATTTAAATATTTAAATGTATATTTCCTCCAATATAAGATTTATACAACTGAATTACAATTAATTGGTATAGTTTTACATTAAAATTAGTATACTCAAAAAAAAATCTATAATAAATGAATTGGTGAAATGTTCATAATGTAAATTCTGCCTGCAGAGGGCCACTAATATAAAGAGGCCAAGCTAAACAATTTCCACACGGGGAGCAGTAAAAAATAAATCATTTGATGCCTACTATAATCAATTATTGTGTTTTTCGAGAAAAGCTTTAAAAATGTTTATAGGTCCTTTTTAGGCAGGAAATGTCGTTTTATTTAAAAATTATATGTTTCATTTACCTTCACTTCGCTGAAAATTAAATTGTTTTCTTTTTAATCATCGAAATGAACGTTATAATCACTCTTGGGGTCAACCGTTTGCCTTATCAACTATGATATGTAGTATATTGGTCTTTAATGATTGGAGCAGTTTTTTTGGGTTTTCCCATTCATTAAAGAATATAAGCCACTATCTTTATTTTATTTTTAACTTTTTTATCGAAATTTTTCCTTATATAAAAATATTGTTCCTATTTTATTGGCGATCTGGCTACCACCAAACAAAATAATATTTGTTGACGTCTTTAACATAGAAAATAATCTTTTATTTATTGAAGAAGCGCACTAGAAAATTTGTTTGCGAAGTCTGCGCCTGGCGAAAATACCGATTAATGTTATGCGTATAAATTTTCACAGTTATGACGAATTATATTACTTTATCAGCCGACAACATTCGTTAATGTTATACACAATTAGATTCGGAATGCAATGCAACAATAAAAATGTCATCAATGGATTTATAATGTGTCATTTATAATACAGTTTATTTCATAAATTGAAACGTTTTAGTACATTTTTAGCGAATATGTTTTCTTTATACTTATTTTATATTTTGTCTCTAGGATTTTCTGTAAAATAAAAAAATCCTTTTTCTAAAAGAGGTTAAACAGAATATTGCAGGTTTCTTCAAAATATATATTGATTAAAATACCAATACCAAGTATGCTGGAAATAAAAATGATTAAACTTTCAGAAAAGGTTGCTCCTGTTCTACTTCTTGAAATGAATCATTAAACTTTTTTTGAGCAAAACAAAAAAACACATTTAATCCACATATAACAGATTTTCAGGAAAGGCAAAAACGCACTATGTTCGCACCCCACGTTGTTTAAAAAATAGTCAAAAAGCGTTTTCCTAATTGTTCTAAAAGAACTTGACATGATAAAAACATATATTCTTTCGGGTCCAAATCCAACGACCAAAAATCTATGGAAAACAAGTACTCTTGGTATAGGTAGATTAATAATTTTGTGTGGTTTTTGTGTTTTCACTTTGCATCATACACAAAAATCCTTTAGTGATGATAACTATGGTAATATTTTTATAGAATTTTAATTATATAGAAGAGATTAGTACTTTTTCCAACCTTTTTTTGGAAAATTTGCAAACTATTATACTTTAATACTTAGATGTATTACATTCATTACGTCATGTTTGTATTTTTAAATTTTTTCAAATTCTTAAACTTTTATTAGTGTAAAATCAAAAATTTGAATGAAAACTAGAATTTCATTTTTTTTAATAATCATTAAATAATGTGTTGGATTATGAAATTATTTAACATAAATTTCCATATAGAATTTTCAAATGCTTTAATGTTTTGCCCTAATAAAATTTCCATTTTTCATGAAAAACTCTTTAGAGCAAGAAGTGCTAATAGAAACAAATTGCGATAAGAATCTGTAGCGTTATATTTTTTAGCTATAAAAAGTTATATATTTGTTTTTTTGTTTCGCTCAAAAAACGTTTAATGATACATTTCAAGAAGTAGAACAGGAGCAACCTTTTCTGAAAGTTTAATCATTTTTATTTCCAGCATACTTGAGATTGGTATTTTAATCAATATATATTTTAAAGAAACCTGCGATATTCTATTTAACCTCTTTTCGAAAAAGGATTTTTTTATTTTACAGAAAATCCTAGAGACAAAATATAAAATAAGTATAAAAAAACACATTCACTAAAAATGTGCTCAAACTTTTCAATTTATGAAATAAACTGTATTATAAATCATACATTATAAATTAATTAATGACATTTTTGCATTGCATTCTAAATCTAATTGTTTATGACATTAACGAATGTTGGCGGATGATAAAGTAATCTAATTCGTCATAACTGTGAAAATAATTTCAAACTTTTTTGATAAAAACGCACGAGCTTTTTTGCTACTATTTACAGGAACTCTGCGATTTTCGATATAGTTTTTTTAAGTAGCGATTTTTCTTTCCTCTGGGTCACTCTGGTTCACTCATGCAGAGACAATTAAAATAGACTTTTTAAGTTAAGAAAATGATTGAATTGAAAACCTCCAGATCAGGTTAATATGCTTATAAACATTTTCATATTAATTATCTTGTCTATTTAATGAATAAATATAATGTATTAATTTCCCGTACGGTATCTTTCATTAATTCCGAGTCCATTTAGATTCTTCAAAAAAATTCAATTGAATTAGAACATTAAAAAGCCACATTGCTTTGTCCTCTGAAAATTTTATATATTACATAATGAATTCTACAGAATTACTATAGATATTGTAGGACTGCAAAAGTTTAGTTTTTTTAAATATAAAGCCTTCGGAGCGAAAAAAAAGAAATATAAAATCATATTCATATTTCTGGAGATAAGGCTTAGGCCTTCAGTCCATGCACCGAAACGGCCAGATCTCCGAAAGGCCGGAATGAGGTGTTGACCAATCACAAACGTTCCGCAGAAACAGTGTTGTTCTCGAGCCCAAATTAAGCCCAATTTAGTTGAAGTGTTTGAAATTTGTAAGTTCGCACTAAAAGGCGTTCCGCTCATTTCGAAATTTCTCAAATACATGAACCGGAATGACCGGAACACCAATCACAGAGCATCTTTGACAATAACGCACTTTTTTGTCTCATTTCTGTTCATGTGTTTGACAACTTTGGATAGCCTTTTGGCGCAAACTTGAAAATTTTGAACACTTTGGCTGAGTTCGGCTCAAATTGTGCGGATATTTTGTGGGGTGTGGATATTTGTTTTAAATCTGCTGCGATTTGCATGAGAGGTACTTATTTCGACTGAGAAGACCATTTTTTAAAGAGAGACTTATTCACATGTTTAATGTAATAAACATGGAATAAATTAAATTTCATCAAATATTTTGCAGCAAACAACAGAATGAGGTGTTTGTCTAATGCAAAATAAAAAATTATGCAGTTTCATAGCCGCTCAAGCAGAATTCTGTATGCTTTATAAAATTTAGAGTTTGTTGGACTTACTGAGTGAGAAAATAGAACATTGTGTATCGAGGGCGTAAAGAAGGCAACATAGCTGTATGGCTTTGATATACACAATACCCTTTCCCCGACCTCCCTTCAGAAAAAGCATGTGAATGAGATGAAGTATGTTTAGTGTCTAAAAAGCTGCAAAAAAAATTTTAGGCTCATTTAAAGGTTCAAATGAGTGTAGTAGTACCTCCAGCATCGTTCGAGATCGACATCCATCAACATATGCTCGTCTAAACCTGTTTCTTTTTTTTCGTTTACACACGTCGAACGCATCAAAACGTATGCACGTCGCGACAAAAAAGAACAGTTTTTCAAAAGTATTATTTTTGAATGGAGTTATCAATTCCAATCAAACAACATCGATTGTTCTCGTGAATGTAAGTGCTTGTAAAAATAGTGAAACATACAGTACTGGCCATTAATTTTGGATAGGTGATCCATTTTTCGTTCAAACATCCAACACGCGTATCTTCGTGAATAATTTTCAAACAATTATTTGAAAAACAAGTTTAAAAAATATTTAGTTAATCAAAAATAAAGCTCTTAACGAATACTTTCTAATGCTGTTTTCAAAAAATTGTTTCGACAATTATTTACGAAGATGCGCTTGTTGTAAGTTGGAACGAAAAATGGATCACATATCCAGAATTAATGGCCAGTACTTTAAAAAGGTATGAAAAATTTAAAAGTAAAAAATTAATCAACAATTGACTACGATTTTTGAATTGGTATGTTATGTCACGTTGATGAAAATAGAGTCTAGAAAAAAATCTTGGTAGACCGGGCCCTGCTTTCCATTCCCAATGGAAAATCACACATTCACGTGCAACATATTTGAAAATAAGCTGCCGAAAGTAACGGACATCTGTTCATTAAAGGAACGTGTTGTTTAAACGATAACAAAATACCGACTTAGTATTTAAACAAAATGTCGATTTCGTCAAAACTGATGTCAAAACGTGATATTCCATATTCCCTTACTATTTCATTTAAAATTGATCAAAAACTGAACATTTAATTCGAAAGGCAGAGTGATTTCCTTCTATGGACAGATAGAAAAATTAATCCAGTCATCGAAATCGTCCTGCAATCAGAAGTTACTCTATCATTTAATCCTTAACATAATAGGCTGATCTATATACTGAAATCCTTTGTTGATTGATTTCCTGTTATCTAAATTTGCGACGCCAAAAAGCTTTTAGGAATCAATTTTTTTTGTAAAGAAATCAAAATTCATAAAAATTTCCCGCCATTTTTAAACAATATCAGATTTGTAATCCGCGACCACAAAAATCTGTTAGTAGCCATTTGTGTTATAAAAAAATCCAATTATGTTAAAATCCACTGCCATTTGGTATCCGCCATTTTGTTTTTACTAAACCAATATACCACTGTGCGCAATGGTGCGTTATCAAGGGAGGTCAGGCATAAAATGGATTCTGATTCGGTGCCTATCTGTTGTTGTCGTTATAGTCTACAAACACGGTAAATGTCGAACGAATATCTAATTGGTTTGCCCTTCGGCACTAAAAGACATGAAAAAAACTATAGAATATACGAACAAATAATGAATGAAATATAATTGTTCACCCAAAAATATCCACAAATTTGATGTTAATCATTTTTTTAAAGGACAGGCAGATTTTGTTTTAATCGTAAAAACTAACATTAAATATTTAAAAAATTTAAGTTTTTGAAAAACGAAACAAAACAAGAAAAAAATAAAAATAAAATTTGCTCATCCAAAAAAGATCTATAAATTGTTATTAGTTTTGATTGTTAAAAATAACATTAACCCCTTCACGGTCAGCGACACATTTATTGGAAAAAAATAATTGTGAAACTTTTGAATCATAACAGATATGTGGACATTTCAAAATAAAATGATTAAACGTGGCACAATTTAATTGTGCTTTGGTATATAAAAATTTTTGGGACCGCTGAATTCAAATCTGTTATTAGATTTTCAACATTCAAAATTATCCATCCAAAATGGCAGACATAAATTATTACAAATTTTCGGGCCTTGATAAAATTGGCGATACTTAGGTATTTGGGGTCGCTGATTTCAAATGTGATGTTAGATTTTATAATTCCAAATGGCGTAAATATGAACAATGTGATCAAAGTCTAAACGTTTTTTATAATATTGTTCCATCATATTGGATCCGAAACAAGTATCTTAATATATACTTGTACTTCTAAAATCGTTTTTGGAAATAGTGAAGTTTCTTAAATCTAGTAGGATTTGCAGATTCAGATTATGCAGGATGTTTAGAATCACCAGTCTAGAAGCGGCTTCAAATTTTCGTTAATTAGTGGTCCAATATCGTGTTCAAGTCATCGACAAAATATTTTTTCTTTGTTAACTACAGAAGCTGAGTATATCGCCTTACCCCATGGATCAAAAGAAGCTGTTAGGTTATGTCTATTTTGAATGATGTAAAAGATGTTTATAAATTCGTTTCAATCTTTGCTAATAACCAATCAGCTATAAAATTAGGCAATAATTCTGAGTTCCAAAAGCGTTTAAAACATATTGCTGTGAGATTTCATTTTTACGAAATATGTTAAATCAAAAAGAAGCTACAATCAATTATGTTTAATGTAAATATCAGTTAGCAATACCTTTTTGTTTTATATAGTAAGCTATTCATTTGGGGTGGTTTCGTGGGCAAAGCACGAGTTTATGCAAACAAACAAAAGCATGCACCTTACCTAACTCGTCTGTTCTGCGGCTTTACATTTCACGTCGTTAAGGTGGTCGCAGAATACTGAAAATTTTCAGGAAGAATGAATAAGTAGGCAAAGGAGAGTTTCTGTGAAAAGCAGCGGAGGAGGCTTCTGAAACACTCGGCCTTGACTTACATATTAGGGATAAGCAAAATGCATAATGATCCATCTCGATTACTCACTCCTGAAGGCCCGAATCAAAAAAGCACAGGAGAGAAACTTCCGCAAACAGCTCCCCGAGAAGAGGATGCACAGTATCTTTCATAAAAATTTGAAGGATCAATCGATGTCGTATGAGCTAACGCTGGCTTTTGTCAAATCCCGCGGATTAAAGTCGGGCTCAAAGTCAAGACGGTATAATTTCCATTTTAGCATAACTTCATCACATTTTGAGCCAAAACGTTCCCGATAATAGCTGCAGAGCGTATCATACACTTCACGAACACCTAGGTCATATGCTATCTTATTGTGCAATTCATGCCGGAACGACGTACGTCCAGAAACACAGTGCGGAACTGAGAGAACTTTACCACCATCTCTCTCACGATTACGCTATTAGCCCTGATTCCGCCCCGCTAAACGCTCCTACAGAAATAGAGTCAATTGTCGAAAATGAGGAGTGTCGCATAAAATGGAACTTTCTATTCTCGACAAATCTTTCTTTTGCACACTCAAATCCTGGCATAGTTCTCCTGGACATTGAGAAACAAACCATGTTCGTTATAGAATTTTGAGCACGAGCCAACAAGAACATCACAGTTTACCAGAATTTTCACAATCCTTCGGTTTAACTAAGTAACAACTCAGAGGTCAGAACCTTATAAACTACAGGCTCGGTGTCGAAGGTCAAACCTCTGTTCTACCTGCCTGGGTATAAAGAAGTAAATCGAGTGTTTGCTTAGATAGATGAAATCCTTAGCCTGACTTAACTTAGGAATACTTTTTAGTTGACGCTGTTGAGTCATCCATTGATGCTCGAATGTCATTCGCTTATTGGATCACGGTCTTGTCTCTCTCATCTTCTCAGCTTCCTATAGCATATATTCTATGTATATTTAGGGGCTATACCTTTTGATAGCTTGCAATATCTACAAAAAAATGCGTTCGAATAAATAAAATGTTGTTGGTGTAACGTATAAGCCTTCATTAAAAATTAATTTAAATTAATGAAATACATTATAGACATCTTTTTCAGTAAGCAGGTACTAATCTGAAAAACTGCACCCGCTCGCATCGAAATCGTGGAAAAATTGTAGCCATAACCACGTTTCACGAACATAAGATAGGTTGTTGCAGTTTGTGAAGAACTCAATGCGATGATCCAGCAAAAGGCTCGTGCAACTGATATGGTCTTAAATATTTTTTTTCGTTTGGGTGGAGTGGAGATTATTGTCATTATAGGCAATGATACGGAGATAATCGGGGAGTTCTCTTAGCAGAGAGTGAGAGGGCTTTCGGAAGATAGAAAGAGAGGTAATAGAGGAATGGTCGCGGATATTTTTGACCCCAGGCAAGTTCGCACTGACAGGAGCGTCACTGTATTTCTCTTAAGATAGAAAGAGAGGGGGAATTGGTTCTGGGGAGTTCCGCAAGAGGGAATAAGAAAAAATTCGTTGCCAGGGCCACGTAAAGGCTGGTTTACTCTAGTTTCAAGAACTATCTCGAAACATCGAAAGAGAGGGGTCGGGAGAATGGTCACTCTTCCTTGCGGACACCAGTGGTTTTGTTCTTAACCAAGGTGGCGTTGGGTTTGGCCAGGAATTGGTTCAGTCGGACCATTCTCTTGGGTTCTTCCTTCCTCCTGGTAGGGGGAGCCTCATAGATCCTAGGACAACTTGGTGTATTTATCAAATATTTCCATACCTGTACCCCATCCATGGTGAGAGTGAGGAAGATAGAGATGTAAAAGAAAAAAAAATATATACATATAGTTAGGATAAGCGGAACGGATGAGCTGGGATGCCAGCCGACCTGTAAAAGGAGGAAAAAGTAATATTAATTTCTTTTAATTTCTTGAATCACAAGGTTTCTTTTATTTTCTTTTATTAAACACTGTTTATTATACACGAGTTAGACTCGTAATTGATTTTCGCTGACGCCAAGTGACGGGTCGCCCAAGTCGTCGTGAGAGAGAGAGAGAGTAAAGGGTAGTTCCGCTTTCTGCCGCATGGGGCGTGCGAGGCGTACGCGAGCCATGCTGGGTTGCGGCTTATCACCCAGAGCGGATATCCAGCCGTGGGAGTGAGAGAGAGAGGGAAGAAGTTTTGGTCGAACTTTGTATCGCAATAAGTTTGGCCTAGCCCGAGCGTTATTCCGGCCCGGAAAGGTTGCTTAAAACTAACAGCGGATGTCCAGCCGTTAGCCCTATTGATCAGAACGGTATTCCAGATCATTCTGCTGTTCCGAGACGGAGCGCGTCTTTTTAAACCTGCCGTGCCGCATAAGAGATGGCCAGAATGGGAAAGGATCGAGTGGTGGGAGATGCGCGCGCTTGATTTTGAATGGCGGGAGATAACGTTTCGCTCCCTTTCTCTCTTCTCTCTCTTTCAATTTTTAGAGTCGAATTCTCTAACATCTAGAATGGTTGTCCACCGAATGGATAAACGTCGTATGCGAGAAGAAATCTCGCCCTATACGAGTCGCGTATAACACAACCTCAGGAAAAGGAGGGACCCATTGACGTCTGCATTCCGAATTTCCCCCTTAGCATTTTGTTTACGCGCAAGGATGCTTTTTAGGCTATTAACCTGTCGAAGTACCTCCAAATCTTGCAACCTCCAAGAGCTCCGATAATAAGGACGATTAGCTTCACAGAATATTCCAGATATAACTGTCGAAAATGTCTTATCAGATCTTTATACCTCTCTTTCTTTTCATTTACCTTGGACATAACGTTTTTGTGAGATGGTGCCGAAAACTCGATAACGAACATAGTCCGTTTCTCGAAGTCAATGGGAACTATTGCAGACTTTAAGTGCGCAACAGAAACAATTTTCGAGAATATAGAGAATATAAAGTTCCAGTTTATGCTTCACATCCTAATCTCGACAATTCACTTCATAACATTGGGAGCGTTTGGCCAAGCGGTATTAGGGCTGATGTCGTAAGAGTGACATAAATGGTTATAAAGCACTGTTAGTTCCTCATTGTGCCTTGTTATTTACGCCGTTTCCGCATGAGTGAGACAACGAAATAATATGCGCCCTTGGTGCAATCAAGTCTATTTCCTACGCTAAAGAGGAAATGTAACTGTATTTCAGGTTAAAATGAAACTCTCAGTGCCATTTTTCTCAATAAACTCCCTTCCAATCTCCCGAGGCTTGTACGCGACAACCCTTAGAGATAGATTTAGTTGCTCTAAATTTCGAGTATAGATCTTGAGATCACCCATATAAAATAGATGAGTGACCTAATGCTTTTGATTTTCGGGTTTGTCGCAGAAGTAGCCTTGGGTATTGCGAAGTTCAAAAGATAGTGGCGATAATGCGAGTGACATAGTGTTATCCAGATGAGATTGTTAATCTGGTTTTACAAAGGGGCATCAATCTGTAGATGCACCTTTACAATTTGCGGATGAACCTTCAGGCTGGTAGGATGCTGCATCTTTACAGACACCTCTGTCGACAAGCAGGTTCTCCTGCAGGCGTTGATGCGAAAAGGGCGAGAGCTCTGATGGTTTCGCGCACCACGGAGTGTGCAGTTGGGCCATGTAACCTCCGCGTCAAGGGACCTTACTGATATCATTCCACTGTAGAATGTCATCATTGAGTCTCTAAGTTCGCTTAAGAGTCTAGAGATTTAACACTCTAGGATGGTCGGCATTATTGCCCGACCCATTGTCCGAAGCACTGTGCATTTGACTGTTTTAAATCTCACTTGCTACAATTACTATGTTTGGTGTTATAACTTTTATTCCATGCGAGGATAAAGCTGCATACTCTGAGAGGTCGCCCGGTATCTCAGAGCCACCGTTCGAGACACCTCAACCAGGGGCCATTCAGCTTTTAGCACAGTTACGACACCTCCGCTTGGGGGTTAATTTCGTCGGGACCAATCCTGGTCAATACTCGGCGACTGCTTATTCTGTCGTCCAAAGAAGAAAAGTCGTTACTACATTTTGGATAAGTACCCTGTCATTCAAATTTCGGTTAGGTTGACAGGGGACTCATCTACAATGTGGTTATTACTTTTTTTTATTTGGACAGCAGTATTAATTATTGTAAACATATTCAGCAGAAACTCGTGCTATATGGACCCTCTGCTCGCAACCCGAGGACGCGTTCTGTGGCTTTGTCATAGGCCCTACGGGTTTGATTTCAGAGCAATTAAAGCCAAATATATATAAAGCGGAGAAACTATAGCTGTGGTAACTGTAGCTGATGTAAAGAAATCGGAAATTTTAATAAGTGAAGTTTGCTTTTTCTTGGCAATTTATAACCTTTCATTCACAAAAATGTGAAATATAAGGAGAGAGTCTTTTATTTGACATATGGTGTATTATGAGCTGTCTAAAAATCGAAAAAACAAGCCTTCCTCTAAATTAGCTGTTTTGAAAATACAGCTACATAGATGTATATGAAAATGCAAAAAAGGCTGTAGAGGATTGGAGATAAAAAATTACAGTGAACAGGAAAATTTACTATGAAATCCAGGAATTTGTGCCTAATGACAAAATTCAGTGAATATAAGCTCGCTGCGGAAATGTGTAAAATGCAGGGAGTAAATATGACTAACCGTGATATTATAGTTGTTTTCTCCTACCATCACGTGACTTTTACTTAAAATGACAAAAATTTAGATAACATGACAGAAAATATTAAAATGGATTTTTAAAAACTGTTAATTTCAAATTCCATATTTCCTATAAAACCATTTTTGCGTTACATTTGTATAAATATTAAACTATAAAAATTAGATATATTTTCAACTAAAGAATCCCGGTATTAAATTTTATTATACACTATAGTGTAAAAAATATATAGCTTTACATACTAAAGTATTCTTCTATAAACTATCATCGTACATGTGTATACAGTCTGTTTAGTGAAAGCATGTACAGCATTGTTCACAGTCGGTAAGTGATACTAAGGACCCTCTAGAGAAGGACGTGACAATCTTTAAGTTGTAATGAGATTTCCCGCCCGTTGAAAATCTCATTACTATAATTGATCAAAGAAAAAAAATTAAAGATCAAAATAGGCGTACCTCAACTCAGTCCTGGGGGGGGGGGGGTTAACCCCTTGCCTAACTAAGCTGGAAAAAAAAGAAGAGAGATAACGAGAAATTCCAATGGTAG
>JAAAKG020023324.1:0-20144 GCA_010014905.2 Druon quercuslanigerum | reverse complement strand
CAATTGAGATCCTTTCGAACCCCAAGTGTGGGTCATTTAGAGCTCATTTGTCGTTTTGGGTTCCTTTTCAGCAAGTGAGGTTTATTTTTGTTGCAGCTCCTTTGGAACCAAAAATGAGTTCCAATGGAAGCCTCAGTTTTTTCTGTGATTTTGTAGTAACTCTGAATTCAAAATTCATTACCTCTTTTTCATCAAACTCGAATTTTTTGTATGTGACACTGCAAAATGTTATTTTAGGATTAGGAAATTTCAGTGCCTTACAGTAACAAGATTGCGAGCACTGACATGAACACTTCCCCCGAAAAATTGATAGCCTCGAGATCTGACTGTGCCTCATCGCCATTCAATCGATGTGCTGAATATGCTACTGCGCTAAGTCAGTAAAGTAATCTCGTTCAAGAACATGATGAATAATAAATAAATAAATAGTGCAAGTACCGATCCTGCACTTTCAATAAATATGTACCTGGCCATTATCCCAAGATTTCTAATTAACCATTGACATGCAAAAATTCCTGTAGTTAAATGGAAAATAATTTATTTAAGTGATTTAATGAAAAGTTTTCGCTGTAACAATCACCTTCGGAAATTCCCAAGCCGAAACTTTACGTTGTTATTTTTAGGGGTAAGTATGTATTACTTCAATATTTATAGCCGCCTCTTTGTGTATAAAGTCAGCATGTGACACTTCGCCTGTACATTACCCACCTCCAGGGTAATGTCAGGTATAATTTTCCCCCTTATCAATTACCCTGCCCAACATTACCCTTACCCTAGCTGACTTTACCCCAAACTAATTATTACCTGCAAGACTTTTTACCCCAGTTTTTTTCTGTGCAGCCAGGCCTTCTTCTACACTCATACTTGAATATGATCTTGAAGACATTAGCTATTTTCGGCTCGTTCGGCATTTTTGCAATATTTAAGAGAAATAATACAGTTCTTCATAAAATATTCATAAAAACGAAGTCTGACTATTAAAACCGGGGAATAATAAACATCGAGAGCTGCAAACTTAAAGTAATGACCCAACAAGAAATCATGGAATATCCTTTAGGCAACATTTCATCAGTGTCAAAGAGTTTTAGAATAGTAACGGGTGACGCGATTCCTCTACACCATTAATTGACGTTTAAAAATATAAAACAAAAATATAATTTTGTTTGTATTCCAAAGTAGGATCAAAGTCTTAAGAGTAACTTGTAATATTATTCCTAAAAAGTATAAGTTACAGGATCTCGCATAATTTGATCCTTGCCGCAATTTCTTGTAGACGGCATTTAGAGAATTATAGATTTCAAATAAATCTTAGAATTCTAGAATAATTTCAATAAGTTTGAAAATTTATTTCCGGCCGAATATTCTAGAATCGAAAATTAATGTACGCGACTAGCTGAAGTTTATATGCTTAGTAGAAATTATTCTTTAGAAATTCCTTAAAAGCAAATGTAAAAGAAGATGCTTTAAAATCTTATGTTTATTTTAAAATCTCGCAAGCACAGGTTAGTGTTCATAGATTTGAAATAATTAGTTTCTTTTTTTGGTAATAAGAGTAGTGGCATATATTTTCCTAAAGTAAAAAACGAGATTTCTGCATAACAAAAATTCTTGATCAATATAATTTTTACCGTTAAGAGTAAAGTAATTTTTAATATTAAACCTTTAACGTTTAATAATTCTAAGAACGTACAAATGATATCATTTAAAAATCGTAGCCTTCACATTAATTGATTTCAAAATTAAAGAATTAAAAATTAAACATTTCAAACTTTGTTAAAAATGTTAATGTTATTATATTATAATTAAGATGATAATTTTATGAAATTTGACGTGATAAATTTTTGTTGTAAATGTGAGCAAGTTTTGCGTAATTTGCTTCTAAAGTTTCGCAATTTGTCTTAGGAACAGTAATACGTTCAAGGTGGATTTAACTTATTCTTAGGCTTTTAAAAATATTGTCTTTCGGATATTAAGTAAGCATCCTAATTGATGTTTGACGGAAATAGATAAGCGATTTATTATTCTTGAAATCTAAGATGAAATTCCCATGAAATTCCATTGTATTTTTTTTATATCCCTTGAAACTTTTAAAATCATATACTATGTTTTTAAATTCATCGAATGCATTTAAGTTTGTGGGTAATCTTTAAATCCTTAAAAATTAAAATAACTTAAAATAAAACTTAATTTTTTAACTTCTACAAAATCTCTTTAATTCTTATAACAATTGTCAAAATTATATAAAAAATCGTAATAAATTCTTTAAAACTCTTGTAATATATTGAGGAAACGCCCAAGATCTTTAATTCGGGTCTATAAACCGATTGTAATTGGTGATATCAATTTTTTCTTGAAAATAATTCTAATGAAATGTAAATATATGAAAACGACAACCTTGACGTCTATATTAATTCATCAGATAAGGAGAATAGAATGTATATATTCCATAATCCAATCAAGTACTGGAATATTCAGCATCTAAATTGTTATTTTAATATATTTTTAATGCAATAATTAGATCTTTCTCTGTTTAAAAAACATGAAAATCGTTTCTACTCTCGTCTTGACTTTCGCTGTTATCCTGAATTCTATTGGTAAATACAGTTATCAAATACATCCAGAATTTTAAGTAGGTTTCAAGCTTTCCTAAAATACCAATTTGTTCTAAGGAATTTTTTTCGAATCTTTCAGGCTTATAAAAACGTTGTCATTTTGTAATTATGAATGCAAGTATAATTTTATGGCTACTTTTGCAGAAAGATTGTATTTTTTTAAATGAATGACGAAAATGAGAATGACTAAAACTAAATAAAACTGTTTATATTTTCGTTATCTCAACAATAAGATGCGTTAAAAAATTGCACAACTGTATGATATATTATTTTTTAATTTTGTCGAAATGTGATGAAATTGCAAGTCTTATGATAAACTATAAAAAAGTTCGAAGTAGGAACGTTTTGAGAGTATTTTTTAAGATCATTAAAAACCTCAAAAGTCAGTGATTTTTAGTTTGGCTTATGATAGCCGTATAAGTAAGAAGGCATCCAGAAATTACATACGGTTGTACAGTAGGCCTAATATAAATTAACTACACTGTAACTCCAAAAATACGAGAATTTCGGGAATTTGGAACTCCAAAGATACGAACGTAAAATGGGCTTTCACTGCGCACAGACGCACGTCGAACTCAAGGCAGCACGCACTCTCGCGCGCCTGTCTCTCAAAGCGGGTAGCGGCAGAGGGGAGAAAATTCCGCTTACCCGTTCAGAGTCGGGACACTCGTATCTATGGAGCATTCGCACCTTTGGAGATCGTATCTTTGGAGTTCGAGTGTATTCGATTTTGAATTTACAGTATAATTTGCCTACCCAATAAGACTTTTAAATTACCCATAAGTCTAAAGTTTGGCTAACATTAAAACAATAAAACTTATTTTTAATTTGTAGTATTAGTACTTATTAGTAATTTGAACGTAGTTGAATTATTAAGATCAAAATGTCAATTTTTTACAAAATAAAATAAGTTTTTACGAAAGAAATTAAATTTTCAATCCAAAATGACGAATTTTTTTAACCAAAAAGTCGAATTATTAACTAAATATTGTGACTTTTTACTAAGATTGTTTTTTTCAACTAAATATTTGCACTTTTGTCTAAAAAAATTAAATTCTACTCAAATCAATTTTGAAAGCAAAAAGGCCAATTTTAAAAAAGTAACATTTTCATTTTAAAAACATTTTAAAGGACTTTTTAATACAAAAAGAGAGCATTTTAAACAAAAAGTAAGTTTTTAAAAAAATTTTCATGTTGTACGAAAAGACCTGAATTTTTGACACAAGCAGACGAACTTTTAACAAACCAGTTGCATGAGTAAAGGAAAAAATCGGCTCTACAGTTTTTTTTCTTTTTTTTTAGAAACCCCTTTACTAAGGGGTCCTAAATAGCATACTGAAAATTTTACATTAAACTCGAGAGGGAACTATTGCATTTTAGAGCAAAATGTCCAACAGGAAAAAGAAAGAGAACAAAATTATGAGAAAATTTTGTAAAAAAATAATACGCTATCTTAACAGGTGAAATGCCAAAAAAGTCGGATTTTTTGAAACCTTGCAATTCCCAAACTAATAAGGCTAACAGACTTTCTTTTAGATGTACGCAGATTTTTGTATACTCTATTTCATTGCATGGCATTATAAACGCAAACTGAACCTGACACCTTTTATTTTGAAAAAACTAAACTCCACTTTTTTCCCCTAAAAATAGGTACTGGAAAATTTTTCCGTAAAATAATTAGGTAAAAATTTACACAGTGATTTTTGAAACTTAGCGATTTTTCGCTGAAAATAGAAAAAAGTGGGACTTTTTAATGTAGCATAACTCGGAACCTATTGAAGATTTTGTTCTCTTTCTTTCTTCTGTAGTTAATTTTGCTCTATATTGCAATTGGAATCATCTGTCCACGCAAACGTGATTTTTGGAAATGTTTTCAAGAAAAAAAACCGGGTTACCCTTCCAGTTTGAATTAACTTTTTTAGTATGTTATATAGGACCCCTTAATAAAGCGTTTTCTAAAAAAAACTGCACACCCGATTTTTTCGGGAACAAAAGTATTAAATGCCTGGACTATAAACCAACATAAAATTATTTAACTTGAAAAAATTGGATCATGTATTTATTGCCGCAGATGTCAGCTCAGAGTTCGACTGTTTACCGAACGGCGATGCTATTCCTGGTACTTCCGGTTCCAGAACTTCTAATTCTGAAGGAAGATCTTCTCCTTCTGCAGCAGTATCTCTGAGCGTTCTCCGTGACAGGTCGAGGTCTCCTCCTTCCAGTCTTACTTCTCAACGCGTACTTGGATATGAAATTGAAGATCTTAAACTTGTTCGACTTATTCCAAAAACAAATCCAAATCGGCGGTTTGAAATTCGAAGATACAATTTTCCTTGCGATAAACCAATTCACTTAAGAGGAAAATCTCAGGTGCTTGAGCCCATACCCTTCGAAAAACAAATTGTATTATCAACTTCCAGTGGTGACGTCCTTGCAGTTTTCGATAAAAATAATACATTAATTCGTGGAATATATACAAAAAGAACATCTGGCGTTCAAAAACGGGCAAAAATTAACATGCACAGCGGCGAGGTTGCAGAATTGATCCCAGCAGAAATCAGGGAAACTCCATTATCTACCACATCACCAGTCTCAAAGAATTTTCAGATAGTTATGTTGAAAAACATTCTTCCAAACAATTAATTTCCACTTTAAAGAAGAATAGAAAACAAAACTAACTAAATTGTTTGTTATTGAAAGTAGCATTGTTCTCGAAAACATGATGCTTCCTAACAGTTCATAATTATAAAGTTTAGTGAACATTATTCTAACATCATAAATCTTCTGTAAAAGCTAGCGAGATTTCTAGTATAAAATGCCATTCAAAAGCAGAAACTATACCAAAATTCTAAATCTGATCATTCAAAATGTTAATCTAAACAATCTTATGATTTCTAAAAATTAAAAATCCCAAACTGTCCAAAATAAACTTTATGTGAGGTCGGAAAATGCTGTAAATAAAAATAATCACATAGATTAACTTCAGAAAAATCTTGTTCAAGTTCACAAGCCCAATTTTTGTAAATTTTTCGTTAAAAGAACAAGGGGTGGATTCTAGGGACTGTTAAAAATTATTGTTGGATTCGAAACTTAACCGCCAGATTTGTAAAGGTGATCAAAGAATTCATTCTTATTAAAAATTCGATTTATTTTCTTTCAAATTCATCCTTTTTTCAATTCCAGCTGGAAAATGAAGTTACGTAACCCTCCCTCTAAAAGAGAAAAATATGCGGACAGAGAATACGCAATTAAAATTTAATCTTCTGTTTGATGCAGACTTAAGTTCACAGTTCGAGTGCCTTCCTAATGGCACCACTAATCCTGGTGTGCCTCGTTACCGAATTTCTCATTTCTCGGACAAACATAGTTCTCTTGAAAGGTTTTATTCTCCTACCATTAATCATTTACGAGCTTCTGCGATCAAGCTTGTTATTAGTCAAAATGTTATAAGTCACTGCGTTTCAGTTTCTTTATCTCTCAAAAGATTAAAAATTTTCTGCACTACAAATTTTCGAGAAAAAACATTTTTCAAATGGCTAAGTCATTTTTTTCGGATTAAATTTATTTCTGAATATTTCTAAGCATTACTGATAAAAGATAAAATTTTAATTAGAGCGTTTTTTGCTTATTAGCCTAATCCAAAAATGATGGTAAACAGAGTAAACCGCAAACATCTATAAAACGAAAACAAAGCCGAGAGCAAAGCGTAATTAATTTTTCCGTACCGACGAATGAACAAAATCAAAATCAGTAAAAAGAAACCTCTGATTATTTCACAATTCCTCAAAGTTCCAGTTTTTTTAAATTTTAATTTAAATAAAATTTGCCAAGCAGATATGTTCCATCCTAATTTTGTGGCGGAGTGCGCTGTTCCAAATCCGAGGGGCCTTGCGAGAGGCTGGCTGGAGTGGGGAGCGCTGTGTGAAGGGAGATGCGCGCGCAGTTTTCTTCTACACTCGGTTTTGCTACTTTGCCGCAGAGACTGAGAGTGAATCTCGAGTGAGACAACAGTGAGTCTGCAACTGGAAGATCGGACTTTTGTAAAAGAAAGTTCACTGAATGAGGCCAGATACAATATTTTTTTCGAATTAATTTTTAAAATTTTGATTTCTTCAGGTACATAAGGCGTAAGATAAAAGTTGCAGTATTTCGTTTAAAATTATTTTTCAAGATGTTGATAAAAATTAAAATAATTACTTTATTATCGTCTCATTATTAAATAATATTTATTAATGTTTTATAAAAAATATTTTAGTACTCATCTCGGATTTCAGGAATACGATACACTTCGGTTAAATTAATGTATAATTTTTTAAACCCACATTTTTATTTATATTGATTTTTTCAAACAATTTTCATATTTAATTAATGTTTAGAATTTAGGGAATTTGACACTGCAAATCTGAAGACTTGACGAATTAAAAATTAAAACCGTTTGATATTGAACTTTCTGATGAAAACTTTTTCAGTTTATTAACTTTCCACTAAAAAAGTCCATTTTCAACCGAAATCAAATATTAAGATGTTCAGTTAAATTAAATAATTTCGAACCTAAATAATGGATGTTAAACAAACATTAATATTTCGTAAGTAGATTTTTTTCTTGAAACAAACTATTATGAAATGTACACCTCTCAGAAGGACAATATTGAAGTCTGAAATCGAAGAGATAACGACTTTATTATGATATATAATACTCGTATTTTGCAATGAATCTCTAGAAGATTCTGTAGTCATATTGGGAAAAAAATCTCGATCAAAAGATTATTTATTTTTTCGTCTGATTAGGAAAAATGAGGATTATGTCTACTCTGGTCTTATGCTTGGCGGTCATTCTCAATTCTATTGGTGAATATAAGAACCAAACATTTATATAAATTTAAACACATTGCTTGTATGATATATTAAGAAGAAAATTTTTGCAATTTAAGAATTAATTCGGAATCTATTTTGAGGGGAATCCATAATGCGTATTTTAAATAAAAATTTAATTTAGAAAGTGTTCCTTTTGTTCAAAAATTTCTCAAAATTGACTGGAATTTGTCTCAATGCCTGCATACAGACATTCGGACATTTAGGAAAAATGCGCAGAAATTTTTTTATAGACTCCTGGGTTCAACGTTAAAAAAAATAGAAATTTAAATCAAAACCGTTGAACTTTTAATTTTGTAATAGAAAGTTCAACAATTCGATTGAAAATTAATTAATTTTGTTTGATGTTTTATGGTGATATTACATGTAACCTATGATATCTTACCGTAAATTGCCCCAAACTAAAGTAGAAAATTTCTATAAATTTCCGATTTTTTTTTAAATTTTCTGTAATTTATAGTAATTTTATTGGAAAATATGGAAACTTATCATAAATTACCCAAAATTCAACTTTAAATATTTTTATGAAACTCCAGAAATTTGTAAAATCTTTTGTTTACGTATGGTTATATTACAGCTAATTTATGGTAACTTATAATAAATTACTCGAAACCAAATTTAAAAATATCCATAAATTTCCCGACATTAATGAAAATTTCAGTAATTTATGGTAATTTTACAGGTAAACATGATAAATAACCATAAACTGCCCTAAATTCAACTTTAAACATTTTACTAAATTTTTGGAAGTATATGAAATTTGTGGCAATTAATGGTGAGATTACATGTAATTTATGGTATCTTATCGTAAATTGCCCCAACTAAATTAAAAAATGTCTATAAATTTTCAAAGTTTTTTTGAAATTTCAAGTAATTAATGGTAATTTCAGAGAGAAATATGTAAACTAATCATAAATTACCAAAAATTCAATTTAAAACTTTTTCTTTTAATTTCCGAAAATTTCTGGAAATTTTCGAACTTTTTTGATAATTTTACAGGTAAATATAGTAAATTGTCGTAAGCTACCTAAAATTCAACTAAAAACATTTTTATAAACTTCCAGAAATTTATGAAATTTTGTTCATTTATGAAAAAATTTCACGTACTTCATTAACTTGCCATAAAGTGCCCAAATTCAGTTAAAATGTCTATAAACTTCCGCAAAATTAATGTCATGTTCGGTCATTTATGGTAATTTTACAGGTCAATATGGAAGCTTATCACACATTACCCAAAATTCAATTTTTTAAATTTTTATAAATTTATGGAAATTTATGGACATTTTCAGTTATTCATAGTCATTTTACATGTAGTTTATGGTAACTTATGATAAATTACTCAAAATTCAATTTTAAAATTGCGACAAATTTTAGGAAATTTTCAGAAATTTTCGAAAATTATGGATAATGACTTCTGACATTTCACGAAATACAATTATGAATTCAGTTCATAAGAGATTTCTAATAAAAGAAGCATGAATCACGACAATTTTACCGGTAATTTATGGTAAATTACCGTAAGTTTTCCGCAACCCAATTTAAAAATATCTAAATAACTAAATTACCGAAAATGTAAGAAATTTTTGGTGATTTATGTTGATATTACATGTAATTTATGCTATCTTACCGTCCCAAATTGACCCAAATTGAAATAAAAAATGTCTATAAATTACATAATTGGCTGGAAATTTTTGCAAATTTGTGGCAATGTTCGGTTATTTATGGTAATTTTACAGGTCAATGTGGAAACCTATCATACATTACCTAAAATTCAATTGTAACCATTTTAATGAATTTTTTGGAAATTTATGGACATTTATGGACTCAATTTTAAAATATCTATAAATTTGCGGAAATTAATGGAGATTCTATTCATTTATGGTAATTTTACAGTTAAATATGGTAAATTACCATATACTACCCAAAATTAAACTTTGAAAATTTTACTAAATTTCTGGAAATTTATGACATTTTTAAGAATTATGTGATAAAACATGTAATTTATGGAAACTTATCATAAATTGCCCAAAACTGAATAAAAAAATATTTATAAATTTTCGAAATTTTTTGGAAACTTCCGTTGAATTTACAGCAAAGTATGGAAACTTACCGTAAATTACCCAAATTTCAATTTTAAAATTTTTATAAATTTCCGGCAATTTATGAAATTTTTGGTTTCTTAATGGTAATGTTACAGGTAATTTTCGGTAACTTTTGATAAATTACTCAAAACTCAATTTAAAAATTGCTATAAATTTGAAGCAAATTTCACAAATTTTCGAAAACTTGATGATTTACGGTAATTTGATCCATTATATAAGGTAAGTTTCCATAAATTACGGCAAAATTCTATTATCTGCAACCAAACTTTCCTTATATTTTTTACATTAAATGGGCTGATCATCGTAAAATATGAGCTCATAAATGTATAATTTTAATTATTCACATCTGATGTCACTTTTTGCTCCCTTGGGAGTAAAAATTAGAACTTTAGCCCCACTTTGTAGTCGTCAAAAAGAGCTGATATCATACATGTGTCGTAAGAATTTCTTTTCGTTTGAAAAATCTACTTTTTTCTTCAAAATTTCAATATTTTTAGGTTAACTATTCCATTTTAGTTTGAAAATACATCTTTTTTAGCTAAAAATTGATGTATTTAATTGAAACTTCGGTCTTTGGTTAGAAAATTATTCTTTTTCGCTGGCAAGTCTTTTTTTCTTTGTATTTTATTTTTTCTTGAAAAGGTACCTTTTTTAAATAAAATTTCATTTATATTGTTTCATAATAGGCTTTTTGCTATTTCAGTCGTGAAACAGGGTTAGAGAACCCTTTCTATGGATGAGAAAAATATGTCAGAAAAGAAAATTAAAATCCGGTAAAATATACCGGAAGGAATACAAAATCAAAATTTAATCTTCTGTTTCTGTTTGCAGAGTTGAGTTCACATTTCGATTGTTTACCTAATGGTGCCCCTATTCCTGGCGTTCCTCGTTGCCAAACACCTTCTTCCGCAGATAAAAAACATTCTCGTGAAAGGTCTAATTCTCCTGTCAGACCTCATATTCCAGCTTCTCTGATTAGCTCTTCTTCTCAGCCCAGAGCCCCAGTGGAAAATGTAAGTTTCACTCAAAGCTTGACCGGTATTGGCCGGATGCCAGGCGCAGACATCGCAAGATTGGTTCAAGATTGCGCCAATGGCAAGTCTAGAAAATTTTCCTCTGGGCCTAATGACCCAGGTTCTTCGATTAGGTCTTCTTTTTTTGCCGAGCCTTCTCTACGAGCCAGGTCAAGGTCTCCTACTAACAAAGCAAAGTTTCCGGCCAGATCTACTCCTACTGTCGAGCCTCCAAGCTCTCTTCGTGTCAGGAGTAGGTCTCCTTCTGCCAGGCGTTCTTCTTCAAGCATACTTGGATATGATATTGAAGAGATGAGATTTCTTCGTCTTATTCCCGCCATAAATCCAAACCAACGATTCGAAATTCGAAAATACACTTTTCCTCGCGATATTCCAATTAAATTGAGGGGAAATCATGGTTCCTTTCAGCCCGTACCAAATAAAGAACAAACTGTATTATCAACATCCAATGGTGAAGTATTTGCAATAGTGGAAAGCTCTCCACAGAATAAAATACTTCATGGATTACATATAAGAAGAATTGGCTCTCATAAGAGGGCGAAAATAAACATGGCCAGTGGCAAGATTGAAGATATGACCCCAGAAGAAATCAGGGAAACTCCATTAGGCACTCGTTCACCAATCTCGAAGATGTTTACCATAGTAAATGTAAAGGACGTTTCTCCACAACTTTAATTTAATTTGTTTAAATTTTCAATAACCATATTATATTGGTTATAATCTAAAAAGGATCAAGTTGTCATAAGTCATGGGGTTTTAGTTAACTTATCTATTAATACAGGTCACGAATTTTCCGCAATATCAATTTTGGAAATAAGAATTTTGAAATACCTAATTAGTTTTCTTTCCTGAACTGCCAATTGAATTAATACCAGAGGCATTTTTTGGAAATTTAGCCTTTTAAAATTGATGCTTAAGAAACTTTTTATTTCAAATTGTTTTAATTGAACATTCAATAATCTAAAACTGTAAAATGGAAGAGTTGATTTTAACGTTTTTTATCAAACTTTTTCAATAAAAAACTCTTCTTATTTTCAAGTTTGTAAGTCCACAACATTACATTTTAAATTTTTTGCATTGCAAATACAATCTTCAAGATAAACACCTCAAAGGAAACATTTCAAAAGCAAAATATTTTAGAACTGCGCATTGTGAACTGAACGACTCCATAATAGATGAAGTTAAAATCAAACATAACATTTAAAAAAGTTGAAGTCGAACTTATTTTAAATTGCAGTTTACCATGTGAAATAAAATGTGTGATATTTTTAAGAATTGGACACATTTTTATTTTCAAAAATTGTAATAGTTTGGACAACAAATAAATTCATGATTATTTCCTGATTCTTTCCGTTTACCTGTCCAGAAGCCACCTTTAAGTAATTCAGCTTTGAATATTTACTGCAGCTTACCTGAAACAGAAAAAATACTACGTTAGTAAGTATTACCTATTAAATTTAAAACTTTTTCAATTATGCGAGAGATAGCATCTCGGGGTAGCATTGAAACTGATACCTAATTCGATTATGTAATTTATGGTTTAGGTGACTGATCTAGTAAAAGCAATTCTATAAGGCGCTAAAACTACTGATGAATTTAAAGAACGACTAAAGACTTACGAAAAAATTAAAAAAACAAAAGCTGGGTTTAAATTTAAGCCGATTAGAAAATCAGATAGTGTAAAAGATTCCATAGAAGAGAAAAAGTTAGGACCAGCTTCTAAAGAATGTAACAATAAACATAGGCGTATAAAATGTTTCCGATGTAATGAATATGAGCACATTGCTACGAAATGCAAAGCGGATAATGTGTCCAGTAAGTCAAACTCAGAAGCAAGCGTGAATTTCGTCAGTTCCGAGAAAGGCAATGAATGTTATAAATAAATAGATGTAGAAAACGTAAAGATTGTAGCGTTAATAGATACTGGAAGTGCACTTAGTCTCTTGCGGGAAGATATCTTTGGCAATATGAAAGCGGTAAAATTGAGCGAATCAAAATGTAAAACTGTTGGATTTGGAGGTGGAATAGTAGAATCTAGTGGGTGTTTTCAAGCAGAAGTTATAATCAGAGGTTAAAGCTAATCGAAACGGTACTAAGATTACTAAGTATGCTACTAAGAAAATATTACATTGTCCGAAAAAAACGAATGTGATATTGTTTTAAACGATGACGATTTAGCATGTTACAAAGCTAACGATCTTTTATTAAATTATAAGCCGATGACAACAAGAAGCACTGATATTGCTTTAGGTATAAATTTGAAATAGAACAAATCGATTTTCAGCAGACCACGAAGTTTACTGATTCCTGATCGTGGAATCGTAGAAAGACAGGTAGATGAATGGGTCAAAAATACAATAGTCGAGCCATGCGTTTCTATATTCGCGAGTCCTCAAGTGGTAACAAAAAAGAAAGACGGTATCCCCCGAATTTGCATTGATTATCGACGAATCAATCGGGCATTGAACAGGATAAATATCCAATTCAACTAACAGAAGATCTTTTGTGACTCAAAAGGGACAGTACATTTTTCTAAAAGTGCCATTTGGACTCTGCAATTCACCATCTGTTTTTCAGCGGATCATCAGCTATATTTTCCGTCAATTAGTTACTCAAGGAATCGTCTTGATTTATTTTGACGACATCATCATCTTCGCAAAAGATGTGGAGGAGGCTCTCAGGAATGTGTGGTTGCAGAAGGGTGCAGCCGTCTTAAATTTTCCTTTACTTAAATCAATTAAAGATGTCCAGAGTTTTCTCGGTTTGACCGGTTACTTTAGAAAATTTATAAATCAGTACTCTTTATTGACGAAACCGTTAAGCGACTTGCGTAGAAATGACAAACAATTTCAATTTGTGTCAGACATTTAAAGATGGTACAGCTGCAATTTTGTTACAGCGTTCACCCAGCGACGGGATACTACACACAGCTCACTATTTAAGTCTTAAGACCGCGCCTATCGAGCAGAAATATAGTAGTTATGAGTTAGAAGTATTAGCTACTGTTTATGCTTTAGAGAAACTACGCGTGTATCTTCTGGGCGTGTCCTTTAAGATTGTGACTGACTGTAAGCCCTTTCAGCAAACCATTGAGAAGAAGGAAGTATCAACGAAGATCTGGAGGTGGGCGGAACTCCTTGAGGATTTTGGGTACAAAATTGAACACAGGCCCGAAATTAGAATATAGCATTTAGATGCTTTAAGTCGCTATCCGATTATGACAATTGAAATTGATGACATCATTGTAAGAGTCAGAAGGGTGACCCACAAATTCAGGCGATGGCTCGTTCTCTTGGTGAAGAGGCAGATGGTGGGTACGTGGTGCGCAATGGTGTGCTTTATAAGTTCAGCAATAAGGACGATTTATTAGTCAACCCTTACTGCATGGATGAAATAATTCGTTCAGCACATCAGAGAGGACACTTTGCCACCAAACGAACAGAAGAAATCATCAAGAGAGATTATTATATCGCCTCTTTGACGGTGAAGGTCAACAAGATTATTTTTAATTTGTTTCCTGTTTGGTTGCTAATCGCAAAGTAGGACGAAAAGAGATTTTTCTTCACACCATTGAGAAGATAGATCTACCATTGCACACGTAGCATGTGGATCATCTGGAACCACTTGAATCAACGAGTAAGCAGTACAACCACATTTTTGTAGTCATCGATGCTTTCTCTACGTAGTCATCGATCCCTGCGAGATCAACAACCACCCTAGAAGTTATCGAAAGATTAGAAAGGCAAGGGTATATTTTCGGAAATCCGTCTCGAATTATTTCTGATAAAGTTACTGCCTTTACCTCTCAAGAATTTAGGGAATATTGTGAAAGGTAAAGAATTTTTCACAACCGCATCACGTCTGGTTGGCCAAGAGAAAACGGACAAGTTGAGGGGATCAGCCGTGTCATTATTCCTGCTTTAACGAAGATGTCTATTGCTAATCCTAATAAACTACAGCAAACATAAAACTCAACTTTTCATCGGAGCATCGGAATGATGCTTCGATGCCGGCTACGTAAAACAAATTTAATTGATTTTATCTCAAATTAAAATTATTTTTCGGTTGAAATATCAACTTAAGAAATTGCACCGTTTTTATGATTGCAAATAAAAATATTTTTTGGTTTAATTATTTACTTTCAAATAACTGTTATACGCGACTTGCATAGGGCGTGATTCCTTCTCGCCTACGACGTTTGTCCATTTGATTAACATCCATTCTAGATATTATAGTATTAGACTCTAAAAAGTTAGAGAGAAAGAAGAGAGAGAGCGAAACGCCACCTCCCGCCATTCAAACTAAAGCGCGCGCATCTCCCACCACTCGATCCTTTCCCACTCTGGCCAACTCTTATGCGGCACGGCAGGTTTAAAAAGGCGCGCTGCGCCCACGGAACAGCACAAAACCACCGGTGTCCGCAAGCAAGAGTGACCATTCTTTTACTCCCTCTTTTTATATCTTTCGAGATAGTCCTTGATACTAGAGTGAACCAGCCTTTACATGGCAATGGCGACGACTTTTTCTTACTCCCTCTTACGGAACTCTCCAGAACCCATTCATCCCTCTCTTTCTATCTTAAGAGAAATACAGGGACGTTCCCATCAGGACAAACTTGCTCTGTGGGGTGACCATTTCTCCATTACCTCTCTTTCTATCTTCCGAGAGCCCTTTCACTCTCTCCTAAGAGAACCCCCCGATTATCTCAGTATCAGGGCCTATAATGACAATAATCATCACTCCACACAAACGAGGAGGTATAATTGACCTGTGGGCCTGATCATAATTTTTTATAATTATAAAGACAGTTTTTTTGCAAATAATTTTTTTCGCTTCTTCCATAACTAGTAAAAAAGTATACAAGACCTGCATTTCTTAGAGCCTCTTGTTTATTACTACAAACTTTCAACTCGATATAGCGCTTGGCGTAAAAATAAGTTAGGAAATAAAAAACTTCAGATAAGGTAGGAATCTCATGATGCGACGACTCGACTGATTTAAAAAATTAAAAATTAGTTGTTTCAAGGGAATATTAATCTGTTTTGTAGAAAATTCATGCGTTTTTTTGAAAATTCGTTTTTTTGTGGCAGAATATTAATCTTCTTGGTGCAAAATTGGCCTTTTTGATTGACGATTCATTTTCTAAGTTGAAAATTTAACTCTGTTGTTTCAAATTCGTCTTTTTGTCAGAAAATTCATCCTTTGTGGTAGACAATTAATTTTACTAGCTGAAAATTGCCCTTTTTGAGTAAACATTAAATTCATCTTTTCAGTCAAAAATTTAAGTACGGCTCGTATTTGGTGCAACGTTAATTTTTTTTATCGCAGATTCATTATTATAGTTGAAAATTAATTTCTTAGGTTCAAAATTTACCTAAATTTTTGAAATGCATTGTTTGTTATTAAAAAAGATACCATTTCTATAAAAATAAATTAAATTTTTAACAATAAATACGACTTTTCAACAAAGAAATCTTTTCTACTCAATAAAGAAAAAACAGGTCATCCAAAAAGTGGAAAATAATTTTTTCTACTGAAAATTTAACTGTTTGGTAGCAAATTCATGCTTTTTATTAAAAATTCGTCTTTTGTAGTAAAAATCAATCTTCATGGTGAAAAGTTGTTTTTTTGGTTGACAATTCTTTTCTTAAAAATTTGGTTTTACCGTAAAAAAATATTTTTTTAACTGTAAATATAACTATTTTATTTCAGGTTGAAAATTCATATTTTTGAATTAAAAGTTGATATATTTTTTTGCAAATTCATTTTTTTGGTAGAGAATTGATCTTGTTGATTAATGATTCTTTTTTTTTTGTTAATAATTTTGAACTAAAATGATGAATACTTAATGAACGATAGTAATTGCATTTTTAGGTAAATAATTGCATGCTTATCCAGAAAGGACAATTTTAAATTAATAAAATAAAATATTAAAGTCATTATTTTGTTTGAAAATTTATTCCTTTGGTTAAAAATGTAACTTTATTGTTGAAAATTCTTTTTTTACTGAAATTTAATTTTTTAAACTGAAAATTCAACTGTATGGTAATAAAGTGGTTTATATTTTGTGATATAATATTAATCTTGTAGGTGAAAAATTAGTATTTTAAATTAACAATTTATTTCCTTGGTAGAAAATTCAACTATTTTTTTGAAAATTGATTTTTATGGTGAAAAATAATTTTCTTAACTAAAAATATAACTATTTTATTTTGGAATGAAAATCTATTTTTTTAGTTAAAAGTCATGTGTTAATTTTCAACAAAAAACAATGCATTTTGAACGATACAGTTCTATTTTTAGTCACAGAAATGAATTTTTATCTACAATAAAGAATCTTCAATAGAAAAATTAATTTTGAACCAAATAGATAAAGTTTCGATCGAAAAGATGAATTGTCAACTAAAACCGAATAATTTTTAACAAAAAATGGGATAGTTATATGTTCAGCAAAGTAAATTATAATTTAATTTTAAAAAATGAATTTTCAACAATGCAGTCAAATTTTTAACCAAAGAAATGAATTTTTAACCAAATCGTTGAATTTTCAGTTCAAAAATTAATTTTTCATTAAAAAAATGAATTTTCAAGAATTGAATTAAATTTTTAACCTAAGAAATTAATTTTCAGCTATAATGATGAATCTTCAATAAAAAAAAATTGTAACCAAATTTTTTTTTCTTTGTAAAATGAAATGAGTAACTAAATTCAATTTTTAAAATCATGAGTAAATAATTTCAATATTTTTCTAAATTATTTTTAAAGGTTCTTAATAAATTAAACATGTAGAAACACTGTTTTAAATTTTAAAAAAATATAATTTAAAAATTATTACTATGATTCATTTATATATTTTTAAATTATATTTTAATTTAATTTAATTTTTTACTTTATTCTATTAAAACTTATAATTTCTGGAAATGGTTTAAAATGTTGATAATAAATAAAATTTTGAGAGATGAAATCTCAAATTTGACAAAAGATATTAAGCAAAGATTATTTGAATGTTTCAGTGAAAATTATAGTTAAAAGCTTCTCATATTATGAAATAATTAATTAATAATTAGTAGAATAATTTTTTCCAAATACAAAATTAAATAAAGATTAAAATTTAGTTTCTTAAAATTAGGTGACATAAATTGATTATGTATTGGAAGGTTATATAATAGAATATTGGATATAATTCTCACAATAAAAGTTTATTTGTATTAAAACATCCTTATTTCAATTAAGTAATTTTGCAAATGATTTGGATGTTTAGAAAGGGGTATCTGCATTAAATTTTTTAGATTTATATGTTAACTAATATTTTTATGTTAACTAATAATTATTTTAACAATATTTGTTACTAACATTTATATGTTGTTTTTTTTAAATAGGCTCTTTTTACGGAATCAAGTAAGAATTATTGAAACAATATTTGTAACCAAAATTCAAATTGGACTGTTTTTCGAAGAATTGAGTCTATTTTTGTTAAATAAATCAACGAGCAAACTCAGACTAATTTTTTTAATTAAATTTTTCAAACTGCCAAGAATTAAATATTATTTGAATATATTCGTAACGAAATTTAAATTTTAATTATTTGAAAAAAATACGCTATTTTACGTAATCGAATAGAAATGTCTTCCTGAAGACTCTTAGCACTAAATTTTTTTTATCATTAATTATTTAAACAGTATTTATTAAAAGCTTCCATTTTGACGGTTTTTTAATAAATAGAGTCTATTTTTGTTCACGTAATGAATTATGAATGTCTTTCGATGACTTCTTAATATAATATTTTAAATTTAAAGCAATTCATTATTATTTAAACAATACTCGTTACCAAATTTCCAGTAAAAAATAAAATAACTATTTTTTTAACAGAAAGACTCTTTTTTACTGAATGAAGTAATAATTATTTAAACAAAATTTATAACTAAAATTAAAATTTGACTATTTTTCAACGAATAGAGTCTATTTTGGTTCACGAAATAAACGAGGAATCCCTTTTAGAAAAATTGTTGCTCTGACATTTTTTAAACAAAGAATAATTAAATATTATTAAAAAAATATTTGTAAAAAAAATTCACATTTTTCTATTTTGAAAAAATAGGCTCTTTTTACGGAATCAATTAAGATCACCTTTTGACGACTCTTAGTTATGATACTTCTCAAAGAATTGAAAAAATGATTAATTATTTAAGCGATATTCATAAACTATGACACTTTTTAAGTTGACAACAATTAATTATTATTTAAACAATATCAATAAGAAATATGTAAATTTTGACTTATGAAAATTAGGCTCTTTTTACGGAATAAATTAAGAATGATTTAAATAATATTCCTAAGTGAATTAACTTTTTTTTTAACAGAAAGACTCTTTTTCACTGAATCAAGTAATAATTACTTAAACAACATTTATAACTAAAATTAAAATTTGACTATTTTTCAGCGAATAGAGTCTATTTTGGTTCGCAAAATAAACTCTCTCTTTTAGAAAAATTTTTGCTCTAACATTTTTTAAGCTGACAATAATTAAATATTATTAAAAAAATATTCGTACCCAAATTTCAAATTTTGTTTATTTTGAAAACACAAGCTTCTTTTTACGGAATCAATTAGAAATGTCTTTATGCTGACTTTCAGCTATAAAGCTTCTTCAATTGACAACAATAAATTATCATTTAAAAAATATTCTATTATATATCTATTTTGAGCGAAAGAGTTCCTTTTTTTATAATAAAACTGAAAAAAATTCCATAAACTCAATTTTTTTTTAAACATAAATCGTCTTTACTCAGACAAATATTGTAGAAACTGTTTGAAATTTAATATACACCAGTTTTATACTCTAGCGATGCCTGCAAAATGAAGAAAAAAGTTAAAACTGCCAATCTAGGAAAGAAACTTTAAATACAAAAAACGAAAGTAATGGTAAAGTTTTGAAAATTAAAAATTAAAAAAAAAAATTAAAGTCATGCATCTGTAGCAAAAAAATAGGAATTACTATAAGCAAAAGAGATTCAAACGAAATAAACGTTTCCAAAAAAAAAGGAAAACATGGACATTAAAAAGCACATGGAAAATTAGAATAAAAAAAATCGCATTCAAAATCAGGCAGCAGTAACAAGATGAAAAAAGAAAATAATCTATTCGATAAAAAATTGTTAACACTGTTTCGATTGTGCATTCAAATAAAGTTGCTTACAATGCATTAATAAATCTTATTTGTAACAGAAAATCAAACATAAAAATAAAATTGAAAAACGTTTGCAATTTGGACCACATTTTGAGGCTTTCAGGTTAGGACCCAATATTTTGCTGCAAGAACTGACTTTTAATACATACAAAACAATGTTAATTCTTTAATATAAAATTAGAAAATGTTGGAATGTTATCTGTAAGAACTGACTTTGAGAACGTTTAAAACAATATTTTATAATTGTTCAGACTTTCCATTTAAGGGCATGCGACACAGCGAAATACCTATATTACCGACTCACTTTTTCAGTTCACTGAATATTTTTTTGGACCAG
>JAAAKG020023313.1:0-20144 GCA_010014905.2 Druon quercuslanigerum | reverse complement strand
GCCCAAAAATAGCCCAAAATGCAGACATAAACGGAATATCGAAATTCGATTGTGGAGGTGCTAGCAGAACGGACCTAGAAAATTTCCCGAACGCAGCCGACACCGAATGCTAGCATCCACGGCACATCTCTCGCTCGACAGTATTTAAATTCAGTTAAAAACACGACCAACTTAAAATCACAAAAGTACTCCCATCTGTGACTTAGATGAGCCAAGAATCACCGCGAACTCTTTATTGTTATATCCAGAACTTTTTACGTGGCCCCCAATCGGGCCCAAGTCTGGTCAGCCTGTTAGGACATAAAACGCTGTTCCCGATCAGGACCGTCTCTGCAGTCCAGCGATATTTATTACCCAGGACAGATTGGAGGATTTCTGTAAGCTTTGGTAGATTTTTATTTTTTAGGGTTTCGTAGCCTCCGGACAGGAACCCATATATGTATTTTCGGTCGGCTGTCCGACAATCCGTCGTATTTTTAAGTCAAGTTTAGTTTAGTAATGATAAAATTAATTACGACTAAAGTTAGTTCCGAAAAATTAGACAAGAATAAGTCAGTAAAGGTCAAGTTATTCGCGACTTAGATAGTCAAAGTTAAGTTAGTCGTGACTACGTTAGCCAAGATTAAGTTAGCCACGAAGTTAGTCAGGTTTAAGTCAGTAATGGTACATGTAATGGATAATACGACCAAATAATGCACAAAAACCTTTATTGTAGACGCATGCCGCCTACTTTGACTAATTGTTTTATAATAGAAATATCAGTTTTTATTTCCTCCAGAGTTGAAAAAATGTGTTAAAGTATTTTGAATGATAATATTTGAGGAAATCAATAGAAAGGAGAACCACTTGTGATTTGCTAGTGAACTCGAGTTAAGCGGCTCGTTCGCGTCGGAGTTGGCTCGCCTGGTCGGTCTCTCTGTGGTCCGTGTTCTCAAGGCCGCCTCCTCGAAACCTCCTCTCGCCCCCGACCTCTTCTTCCTTCTCTTCCTTCTCATCTTCCCCGTTTCCACCTCCATCTCACCTTAGCTCACCTCTGATGATAGTACATTGCTTCTCGTCGACTGCCGCACGCTTTTTCGATGAGAATTCAACACACGCTCGTTTGCGATCCAAGTAAATCGACAGTTATCGATTTTTCAACGAGATCCTTATCCAAATACCGGAAGTTTCAACTGAAGTCAAGGTCATATCTTGAGGCTTTAATGGAAAAAATTACTGTTTTAGGGTAAATTTTAGGGAAGTTTTGTTGGTTAAGGAAAGTCGGCGTTTTTGGATAAAGAATTTAGTCACTTCTTCGAACAAAAAAATCACTTTAGTCACTTTTCTTTCAACGTATTCATCCATGGGTTAACTTCTATTAAATACAGGGCTTATTTATGAACATTATTGAATTATTTTGAAATCTTCTAAGATATTTAAAAAAATTCCAAGACATTTTTTATTTATTGCAATAATTTAAAGGATTTCCCAATTATTTGAATGATCTGAGGGTAATTTTAAAAATTCCAAAGTATTTTTGAGAGTTTTTAGAAGTTTAGAGGTATTTCAAAAGATTTAAAAGAAATTGAAAGATTTTACGGTATTTTTAAGACGCCCAAGGAAGTTTCAAGAGATTTAATAAGCTTTAAGGGATTTCAAAAAACTAAAAGGAATTAATGAAATATTTTAGGGTCTTTTAGAAATTCCGAGGCAATTTCATGCGGATTTCAAAATCTTTCAAATGTTTCTTTAAAGATTCCAAGAAGTCGTAGATTTTGTAGGGTATCAAAGAATGGAAGAGATTTTCAAATACTTGTTTGCATTTAATTTTGAATTTACCCGAACTCTTATTCATTTATCATTAATTCTTTTAAATTCTTGAGAATTGGCATGATTGTTTTTATTTTTCTTCAATTCTTCTAAATTCACTATGTTCTTTGAAATTCAATTGATTTTGGTTTAGATTTTGCTTAATTCCTCTTAAAATCTTTTTAACTCACCTTGAACTCTTGGACATTCAATAAGTTTCCTTTTAATTCCATTGAATTTTTCTAAACTTACTTAAAACTTACTGAATTCAATGTTTTTGTTCATCTTTTTTAATTAGTTTTAATTCACTTGAATTTCTATGAATTTCATAGAATTTTTGTCATTTGACTAAATTCATGTTAATTAAGAGTTTTACTGAAATAAATGAAATTTTTTTTGGTTATAAAAAAAACTATCCAATTCATTTGAATTTTAATAATGGGCATTGGTCACATTTAGTCACGTCTTGGGAGTTTTTCAACTAATTAGGCTGTTGCAGCTCTGAGAAAGATAAATAAAAGAATTTATAAATATAAATTTACATCTTTTTATTCCGTTTATAAATTGGTACGATAATCTGTATCAATATCAAGAAATAAAAGACTGTTACATTCTGGATAATTTTGTTGCATTCAAATGTGTACCTTCAGATTTACTGCAATAAAGTATATAGGTTTCCAATTAGCCCGAAATTATTTCCGCTGATTTTCAACAGTAGCTCGGTTAGAAATTGGTTTGTTTTCTGTTTCTAAAGTATTTTAAGGTAGTTGACACAGGCATTTCTGAAGGGGGTAAAAGCCAATAAAATACTTGGATCTGCTCACATTCGTTTAAACCAACAAGGAGACTCGCTTGTATTATAAACACTGTTTACTTTCGAGGTCAAATTTTTATTTTCATATTCCATTTTCAGTAAAATGGAGGCAAATTGTTGGAACCATAACCTCAAATAGAAACTGGGTCAAACCAATTTTTTCGAAATTCAATTTCCAGAAACGTGCTCTTAAGAGTAACATATAGTCTGTTCTAGTTTTCACACCAGTTCTTGTGATGTTGTGGTCGTTGAAGCTTGTAAAGGCCACGAAGATATTTTTAACAATTATTATAAGGGATTATTACAATTATTACTTATAATTAACTCTGGTAATTGGTTAAAAGATGATACGATATTTGCAAACGTGAGTACTATTTTCTTTCAGTGACATTTTTCAAGTATTATTATTATTGTTATTATTAAAAAGAGTCATAATGCATTTTTTAAAATTTATTTGGAACAATATTTATTGATAAAATAGAAATAGAAACAGTATTTCGTTTATTTAAATGTTCATAACTTTAGGTGCATCCATATTGTTGTACCTTCTCGAAGTCGTTTGGTTATTTTCTCTGAACTCTTCGATCATGATTCTGTCGCAACGTGACAGTAAACCTTAAGCAGAAATTATTCAGTTTTATTTATGCACACAATTATTATACAAAGGTGCACTCCGAATTCAGCTGCTTGCTCTTCTTCAATGCACAACTCTCTCTTTCGTAACATTTGTAAAAGCGGAAGAATTCATGATTACTATTATTGGGCCCTACAATAATTGTCTTTCACTTTCCTGATAATAGATTTGACTCATATCTTCTATAGCTGTTCAAAGGTGATAGAATATTTTTGAAAAATTTACAGATTAATACACTCCAAGTGCTGCACTGTAAAAACTAGAGATCTCTTTTTTTACTGTATCATTTTTGTCTTATCCTATTTTTGGATAGGATAACTTCATGTTGTTATTTCAAATGAAAAACAAATTAATATGGGTTCGCACCAGCGGTCTCATTTGAGTACCACTCGAGAGCCTTTTTCCTGAGAGATTTAATACCTGAAATCATCCCTTTAATCATACTTTTTGTACAGTATAAGACGTATGTCAGGGAAAATCTTGAAATCTGGAAAAAGTCAGGAAATTTTATTCATTTTATTCATGGCAAGTCAGGAAATTTCTATAAGAGGCGCTTTAAATACGCGTAAAGGATAATAAATTTGCAATTTTTAAATTTTTTATTGAAATTGTTTTATTCATTCTGAAAAAGATTCTATCTTCAGTATTTTACAAGATTAAGATTTTGGTCTTTGAATATTAATGGTCAGAAAAAGTGAAAAATTGGCCGGGGTTTTTTGGACACCCTGGTATAATATTCTTACTAGTAATTTATTTCCTTGTATTTCTATTTCTATTTTTTGCAGTTGCTTTATTGAAAATTCAACTATTTTTGGTTTAAAAATGCAATCTTTATTCGATTAAAATGTAACTGTTTAGATACATGTACTAACTCGGTAAAAAATGCGTATTTTTTCGTTAAGTTTAACTGTTTTTTAATTTACAATAAAAATATTATTTGGCTAAAATAGCTACTGACACATTATTCGTTGAATATTCATCTTTTATGTTAAAAATTAATATTTTTTTTTTGGTTGAAGGTTCATCTCTTCAGTTGAAAATTTAACTATTTTCTTGAAAATTCGTTTTTATTTCTGATTCAATATTAAATATTTTCAGTCAAAATATACATTTTCCATTTCTGGTTGAGAATTGATCTTGTTTGGTTGACATTCCATCTTTTTTTCGCAGAAACTGATCTTTTCTTGGTTTAGAATTTCCTTTTTTTTCTCGAAAATTCAACTGTCTTTCAACAGTCTTTTTGGTCAGAAAATTTATCATTTTAGATTAAAAACTAATCTTCTTCATTGAAAACTTGACTATTTTGTTCAAAATTTGTTTCTTTTTGTTGAACATTAATTTTTACTTTCTGAGAATTTAACTTTTCTATATGTGGTTGTAAACTGATGTTTTTTAAATTGAAAAATCAAGTCTTTGTTTTGCAAATTTAACTTTTTTCTGAAGTTTCGTTTTTTTGTTGTTGAGGTATCAACTATTACATTTTTCGTTGAAAATTCATTTTTTGTTGAAAATTCAACATTTTGGACTTAAAATTAAACGGTCTCCTAAAAAAATTGTATTTTTGGCTTAAAATTTGAACTATTTGATTGAAAAAGCAACGGTTTTTGGTCTAAGTCTATTTTTTTTTTTACATTTCTCTTCTTTTCTGGGCAAAAGTTCAACAGTTTAGAGGAAAACTGGTCCTTATGGATTTAAAATGGATCTTTTATGGCAGAAAAGTAATCTCATGTGGTTAAATTAATGAATAAATGTAACATTTTTAAATTTTAATTTAAAATGGTTTTATCCCCTTCATAAAAGATTTTGTTATACATTTTGCAAGATTAAAATGCAGTTCTTTGCATGTTAATGGTCAGGGAAAGATCAGCGAAAAGTCAGCGAAAAAACAGGAAATTGCGAAAATAAAGTTTTTCGGTCACCTTGCGCCAATGGCGAATCATAGCTGCGTATTTTGCAAGAATAAAATGTAGTTCTTTGAATGTTAATGGTCAGGGAAAAGTCAGGAAATTTTGAAAATAAAGTTTTTCGGTCACTCTGCGTCAATGGCGAATCATAGCTGTGTAATACCTGCCATTTTTTTCTTTTTATAACTGAAGCATCGATTAGAAAATTGACAGACAATATGTGCGTGGTTCTTCTATGTGAATCAAGTATGTTTCATGTTACATTATCAGTCTTTTTATTTTTCAAGTCGATTCAATATAACAATTATTGTGAAATATCAAAAGAAAAAAAGGAAATATCACAGAAAGAAGTCCTTGAATTTGATTGAATTGATACCAAATAGCAATCGAAGGTGATTCTGAGAAGTATTTATGGTCTTAGAGTTTGTAATCAAACCGGCCGAAACTGCAGGGCATAAATGAAGGGGTTGAGTCTGAATTAAGGCGAACTTCATTCGATGCAATGGTGTTCTGTCGCAGGTTGCTAATCAGGATTCGGTTCCTTTGTGCACAATTACTATGCGCCAAACTTGCGACAAATCGATTTGGGAATCACTACTCATAATTACTACACTTATATTCCTCCGGTTCTGAAAGGGTTCCTGATTATTTACTTGCATCTTACTCAGTAATCTTAGCTAATATATTTAGTCCCTTACATTAAGATATTTTGTTGGTGAGTGATAGTCAGGGATATTGAAAAAAAGTTGCAAAAGTCAGGGCATTTTTTTTAAAATGATTTTTGAGTCACGTTTTCAAATACAACCATGGGTTAACCACTATTGAATTCAGGTCTACACCTACTTTTTAATTTTCCTGAATTATTAAAAAATTTATTAGGGTACTTTAAATTATACACAGAAATTTGGAATAGATTTTAATAATTTGAATGTATTCCGAAGACTTTTAGGGTATTTTTAAAACTTGTAAGGAATTGAAGTAGATTTAAAATGTTCCAAGGAATTTCCAATGATTTAAAAGGATTTTAAATGCTTTAGGCTCTTTAGAGCATATCAACCCATGTAAGGCATATTTTACACACACACACACACACACACACACGCGCGCGCGCGCGCGCGCGGGGATGTACAAGGATTTTTAGTACTTAAAGGGATTTAAACATTTCTGTATGGGGGTTTTTAGAGTTTCTTAGAATTTTGGAAGAGATAGAAAGATTTCATAGGTTTACTCGAGGATTTGAATGATTTTAAGGGATTTCATAGGATTTCCAAATTTCTACGCTGTTTTAAAAAATATTTGAATTTCAGAACATTTGGAAAAATACTACAGGATTTATAAGATTTTAGTATATTTAAACGAAGTGTCTCTTCATTCCGAAATGTTATAATATTTTAAGGGATTACTTAGGCATTTCATAAAATCCTTTCGAATTCTGTAACATTTTTATGAGCTCGTTTCAAACATACCAAATTCAATAAATTATTTCATATTTTTGAATTGCTTTCAATCAATGTACTTAATTTTTTTTATGATTAAATCTGAATTTTTATGAATTTCATTCAGTTCTTCTTCTTTTTCTTCAATTCCTCTATATTCTCTGCAGTATTACGAGAATCAATAGAATTTAAAAAAAACGATTTGAATTATTTTAAATTTATTTTGAATTATTTTGTAGTCTTGTGAATCGAATTCTTTTAAATTCAAAAGAACATAAGTCACGTTATTAATGTACATTGGTCACTTTTATACACTTTTTCGGTTAGAAATTAGTTACTTTTGATACCTTTTTTCAAGTAAATTAGGCTGTAGTCCAGAGAATAATAAATTGAAATTAAAAATAGCTTTATTCCATTTGTTAAATCTACTACATTACAAATTTTACAAGATTACATTTTTGATCTTTAAATAGGAAGGGCGAAGAAAAGAAAAAGTAGTCAGGGAAAAGTTAGAGAATTCTAAAAAATTAAATTTTGCGGCCATCCTGTTTGTTGGAGATAAACAAATGTATTGAAAAACAAAATCAATACCATTTTCCGGGCTTTTGAAAGTTCTGTCTATTTTCCACTGTGACCTTTCATTCGGATGAAATTCTTCTTGCTGAGGAATCGTCGAATGTATAGACAAAAATAGCTCTTGTGTACCGAAGGGTGCGTTAAACCCATCACTAAGACTCGAAACATTCATATTTTTACGAAAGCTTTCCTCCTCAGATGTTAAAAATATCTGAGAGAATGCTTCCATCATTCAGGAATTTGAATTGTAAGTCTACTGGAGTAACTGATTTATTGAAAATTAATATAGCAATTTACATATAAATTTTAAAAAAATACTTGTTTTTTTGTTAACTTGTTAGCTGGTATAGACTACTATTCATGTGTGTGTTCATGTGTGCTTGCATGTTTCACAATCAGAAAGTGTATAGAGTATACTGTGAGCGGATGAAAGGTGTACGAATAGCAAAATGTACAGTTTGGTGAACGGGCCTTCAGTTTTGTAGGACAAAAAGACCCTTCTCTCTTCCTTTTACCAAAGGCTCTCTTTCCAGCCAATTCTCTGTCCTGCTTTAGTTCGCTGTTTTGCTGTATAACGGATATACAATACTACCAGTCTCCCTCGTCATACATCGATTCTTGAACGAAATACTCCGTACAATATTGGAGGTCAGCAGTTTCCTGTCTCTTTATTTTTCTTGGAATACTTCTGCATTATTTCCAAATATCTCTTTGTTCATTTTAATTAAAAGATTTGTCAATTCCAAAGCTTAAGGACTGAGCTCTATTTAAATTTCACAGTATTTTTATAACTGAAATAAGGATCAAGTTATGAATCTTGATGTGTTTAGCATATATGTGGAAATGTTAATACTTTTGTCATTTAATTTTTCGTACTTTAAATTTGCAATCAATCTTGCAATTTGGGATGTAAACATTTCACACGGTGTCGAGCGTGTTAGAAAAATCATTGGTTTTTCACTACATTGTATAGAAAAACGAACAAAAAGGCTTTGGTATTTTTAAACGATTCAGACAAATACAGCATAATCTTGATAATAAGAAAGCGAAGTTTTGGCAAAATACATTAACCATCTGAGCTCACACCTACGTTTGCGATTCAATCTGGGTCAATCTGACTCAGAGCACTTTTTAATGGTCTACCATTTCACAATAATTACTCATTCGTTCAACTTGACAAAATTCTCAGATATGATGTAAACATTGCAGAATCAATTCCTGTAGTTTAAATGTGTCCTTGGAATTATACACACATCGGAAAAAGTTAATAAAAAACGTTATTTGCATATAAAAAAATTGTAAACAGTTTAAAATTTGTTAAATTTTTTTCTGGCTAAAGTTTCTGCCTAAAGATATTTCCGACAGAAAGCCCTTTATGGGTACAAAGCTGATTTAGCTGTTTTTGAGAAAATGAGTATTTTCATATTTTTTACAGTAAAGTCAACTCTTGTTAATTTTAAGACGCACCTATTTCAAGTCCCCCATCGTCCCTGTACGGTATCGACTGAGGCAATGGCTGATCAGTTAGAAAGAGGCCCGAAGGACGAAATGCCCTCGTTGGTTTGAATGGACTATTTTAGTATGACATCATGGTAATGGTAAGATAGGTGGAAATTTCAGGAAGTTTGGCTTTGAATAAAATATTTTTAACGTACAAGAAAATCATAAATTTACAAATAGTTTTTAAAAATGTGCAAAGCTGCCTGTTTAACCCAAATTTCTTGTTTGAAACTTCGTTTTAAAATTTGTTGTAAAAACTTTTGTGAAATTTTTTTTGCAAATTTCATTTAAAATTCTTCACAAATGTGATTTAAGAACATCGAATAAACATGGAGGGACATACCAATTTAAATCTATTTGAAAGTCCCCCACATAGTTAGTAATTTTATCGTAGAGTTCTACTGGGCACTTCGTTTCACGAAACTAATCTTTTAATTTGGGAATTTATAATTATGTATTTTTGTTTCTTGATAATATTTTTTTTCCTCTTATAAGGTTGAAAAGTAAAAGACCGTCGATATTAGGAGCAAATCTTACCTTACCTTACCTGCACTCGCGAAAGATACGGAAAGCCTGGTCTATCTCGGCGGGTGGGATTTATCGGGTCGGAAGGAGGGAAGATCGCCTTTGTGTCGCTCGCGACGAGTATACGGATTCCCACGGGAGGCAACGTGCCGATTCCAAGCCGGGTTCCCACGTGTTTCCGACCACAAGCAAGCGCCGTTATGGCGCAGTCGCACGGGAGGAGAGGCATCCGTGACCATGTTCCGGAAACCACGTGGGACGCGATCGACCTCGCGGTCGAGGGTGAGGAGAAGAACCACTAAAAAAGAACTTACTTTACCAAAAGTTTCTACGTCTCAACTTCACTGTCGGAAGATCACATCTATTTTAAAACTGTTTTTTTTTATCCAATTTCAAACTCGTTTTTAAGGGTTTCAAACTCAAACTTATTCAACTCAGAACATAGTTTTTAAATGTAACATTAGTAAATTTGCACAAGAAAAACGAATTATTTATTTTAGTGGCTTAACCTTAAAGTTGGCTTGCTTTCCATAATTCAACGAAATTGGTCTAATTTTAAGACCTCACCGTGGGATTGACCACTAGGATGGTCCAAGAATGCACTGTAAATTTTTCTTTGTGCTGGAGGGCAAAGATCGCTCCAATTCGGTTCCAAACCCGAAATACACAACTGATTTTTTTTCGAAACTTTGATTTTAACAAAAAATCGCTTTCGGAATTTTGGAATAAATTCTCTGAGGGTATGGGAAGATGTTGCGAGTAAGTTTAAGGACCTGTGTAGTTTAAAAAACTTTCCAACGAAGAATTCTGTGTTTCAATCGTATGTGTTTGCCCGTCCTAAGAACCTCCTTGGTGCCCAGATAAGTACCCCTCGATTGAAAGAGTATCAAATATGTATATATTACAAGACAAACTAAATTATGATTCCGTTAGAAAAAGCCTTTTTTTCTATTAGAGAAAAACCATTATTTAAATAAATTTTCATTGAAACTAAATAATTTTAAACAGACATTTTCCGATTTTGGAGAGATCTGTTCAAAATGATTCAGTTTTGAATCTGAAAATTAGAATTACTTAAAAATTTGTTTAAAACCCGAGAATAAGTGTACTTTTTTTTATATTCTAAAACAGATCGTCACTATCTATTTGGAATGAAAGAATGTGCCACGTTCCATAAAGTTACAGCACTCTGTTTTTGTTGCAAGGTCGCGTTTTTACTGCTTCGACTAAATTAGTTCTCTCAACTTTGTTTTCGTGTAACTTGCCAGAAAAGTATCTTGACTCAGTTCACTGACACAGGCATCACCCTACCTGTTAACTAAATCATTTCAACGCCAAGATTAGACATCGGGACTCGACCTGACAGTGCGAATAACGGGCCAAATGTTTTTTTATATATTTTTTATTTAAAAGAGTTCATTGATTTTTCAGAGGGTGTCTTAAAATAGGAGAAATGAATATTAGTTCTAAATTCATATCCGAATTTACTCATCAGGAATAATTTTGTGGGTAAAATAAATTGTAGATAGTATCAATACTTGCCTTCCAGCAAGGAATATACCCCCTGCTTGATAGCAGAGTATGATTAATGAGACTGGCTGCCAATTACAATTACATTACAATCAATTTTACCGCGAGAGCTATTCTGCACTTTGACATTCGAGTTCGAAAGTCATATTCGCTGATGCATACGAATACCTACTTGACAGCATTTAACGTTACAATTCACATAAGTGTTATAAATTGTGGCTGTCTTAAATTTCTTGTTTATATTTAATAGAATTAGTGTAGATTTTAAATCTGAACTTTATAGAGAGGTTTTCCACCGTTAATTAAATCCTTGCATTCCATAGGAAAACCCGCTTAAATGTGTCGAACCGCTCAACTGGGCAGGTTTTAAAGTCAGGCAAAAGTTTCAGTACAAGGTAACAAAAAGGCCTTACTAGTATAATTATCCAATTAGTATCGGACATTTACTTTTAATACAAATTATAAGGTTGGTCACATGCTTGTCGATTTTATTGGTTTACAATCATTTATCGAACCAAGCGCTTATAGGTTTACTCGGCTTTAGATAAAAGAGAAAATGATCGATCGTTGAGATCGCAATTTTCCATCTCTCTAATACATAACCTAATTCCGTATTTGGCTATTGTAGGCTTGAGTCCAGTCTACCACAATTTTCCAGCTTCGCTTTCAGAAAAAAATTTAATTCAATCTATACGGAGAAAAATGGATGTTCAAATGTAGAGGTTCAAACGGTAAAATTGTACTGCCTAATATGCAGATATTTTGCTAAACGTCTACTATCTTTTTGAGATGTCATGCATAGAAATGTTTGTATATTAAACTGAAACACTTCAGAAATTAAATTCGTCCGAGCGCCTGCGCATCGCGCTTTGAAATATCACGACTATATTTGACGGCTATTTCGACATTAGAATTATTATTATTTTCTATTTCGATTAAAAAATATTAAACATAACCTTAGCTTGATTGAATATATCTACGAGTATTAAAGTTTAATTTTAAATTCATTAATAAGTTATCAAGTAATTAATGAAATTGCCAGAAATAAGTAAACTCCTAATAAGTAACATCTTACTTTTAAATATCTACAGATGCTAACTTTGAACATCTGGATTGGCGTCCTACAGTTGACGTAAAATATGTTAACCCTTAACACCTACATGTTACGTTTGAACATCCATGTTTCTCCGCGCATAAGGACTAAGAAGTTAGGATCATCGGATACAAAGGATTTCCTACATACAGACATATTGTAAACAAGAATCCTTTTTGTCAGCCAGCTACATATATTAAGATGATGTTGAAGCAAATATTCGAGGTGTTACACTCTTTACATAGTGGATCATAATTTATAAGATTTGTCATGCTATCTCATTTGAATCAAGATAGTTGTGGGCGGGAAATGCAATATTATATAGAGAACACCAGATAAAATTCTCTGTACTTTCTTTCCTATTTGTTATTTTATTAATTTTGTTGTTAAGGGCCACATATAAAAACATATAAAAATTCAATTTTAATTGCAAGAATTTTATGGGAATTTAATTCAATGGACTGGAGATTCTTTTTAGTTTGCTGATATGTATTTAATTTAAATTGCTTGAAAATCACTTGAACTTATCAGAATTGATGGAAAATTTACTGGTATTTAGTTAGATTTATTTAAAATTACTTGCAATGGCTAAAATTCAATTATAGTTTATTGTAATTCAATTTGAGTATCTAGAATTAAATTAAATAGCAAAAATTTAGTAGATTCAATTAAAGTAGAATTAGATTTGAATTCGCAAATATTTGATCTTAATTACTGCTAGCAGTACTGCTAGAGTTTACTATAGAAATGGACTGGAATTTATTTTTTGGTCGACCAAGCATCCATCTTTAATTCTGGCAATCCAAATTTTAATTCAAAATGAATTACAGCATTCAAAATTCAATTTTAGCCATTCAATTTTTTTTTTAGGAAATCTGCATGAGATGTTGAGTAAATTCAACTGAATGTAGAACATTGTATATTATTTCCTTGAAATTAAATTGTGTTAAATTAAATGTTATCAAATTCAAATTGAATTAAGCATGACTCAAATTTACTTTTAGTAATTAAAACTTTGTTCTATACTACCAAGCAGGTTCTTCCCTTGAAATCGCGGTATCGCTGGGGTATGTTGATTTTTAGAGAAAATTAGGTGATACGTATTATTCTTCCGATTCATGGAATTCACGAAATTCAAGGAGGTACTTCAAATCGTGGAATTCCATGAATTCCTTATTTTAACAGTAAATTCAACTTAAACCATCTTTCGAAGTACCACTTCTACGGTCCGTCCCGAGATAAAGATATTTTTTCATGTAATCGAATTAACTCATTTTTCTCACAAAAAACGACAGATGCGAAAAAAATGTTTTAAAAAATTTGCACATTTAAAAAAGTTCTGCAGAAAATGCGTATTGCTCTTTTGTGATATCTTGCATGCCATTGTTGTAATTGAAGTGTATAATTATTAGAATTAAAATGGAATTTCTAGAATCGAATCTCAAGACTTGAATTTTAATTACTATACTTCAATTTCAATTGAAATCCAATTTCTAGAATCGAAAATCAAGAATTGAAATTTAATTACTGTACTTCAAATTCATTTGATATGGTGGAATATGAAATGCTGGAATTCACTATAAATTTCTAGAATTTAATTTTCTTTTTGAGAATTGACTTAAAATTATTATAATTCATTTAAATTTTGTATTTAGTTAAGTATTCTGAAGATATATTGGAACCTTTTGAAGAAACAAGTTCAAAGATTATTTCCCAAGTCATGGAATACTCTTTGTAACTCTTCGACAATCAAGCGTTTAATTAGAGAACATACAAGCCTCCGATATTATTCCTTGTATGATTTGTGCTCTACCAGAGAGGAATTCTCGAAAAATACCAATCCCGCTGATTCCCGAGCGATTTTGCCTGAGGGCTTCGAACTCGCGTGTGTAAACAGACAGGTGTCTGGATATGTCGCTAAAACTTCTATACTTTATTGTCTGTATGGGTAAAGTTTCAGTGAAAGTTTCGTGTTGCGTCTACGCCCTTAATCCGGTATTCGCCCGTCGCCCGTACTCTACAACTTCGATGCCAGGAAAAGTTGTGCGCAGTTTCGCGCCAACTTACGCAGGGCCGTATGAATGGATTCTTTCTCCTATGGCAGCTCGCTGGTCCGTTAGATCAGCCAATGACTAGTGATCCGTGATCAGCGATCGTGTACGCTCGAGCGAGTTTGATTAATCGCTTCCACAAACGATAAGCGATTTTATGGAGCATTGTTTGCCTCGTCGATCTTTCCCCGTTCTCCATACCTAATGCTTTTTCGTTTGCTACACTTTGATTTTTTTTGTAACTTCTTTACGGAAAGTGAAAAGGCATTTCATATTAATCGACAAATGGGTTGAGAAGTTTGCACTGGCTACACTGATCAAAATAAAATCCTTGATTTAACCTTACGATCGTAGGGTAGAAAATTATGAGTACATTCATAATATAACATGTGTACTAATATCATAAAGAGTACGAAATTTCACTGAATGAAATATTGTAAATACAAAATCTTCATATTTGTGGTACAAAAATGCAATACACGTATTGCAATTATATGAAATTTGTAATTCTATTAAACAGTTTTCTAACCGAGCTATTTCCAAAATGTTGTAGTTCAGCAATAAACTCCTGTATGACATGACTGTTTTACCCGACTCACTTTGTTTAGCCTTTTGAAGGTGGCTTGTGCGACTAATTTCAATTAAAAATTTGTATAGCTGTTTAATATGTGGCTGTTTCACATGGAAGCACTTTTGAATTGTTTCGTTAACTTGGATAAACCCGAATGACGTAAAATTTACGACAAGCGTTCGCTCAAGGGAAATTACAGGGCGCGACCGCTGAAAGCTTAAATACTGAAAAAAGTTCTAAACATTTTAGCACATTTCAAAATGTAATTCAATACTTAATTTGCGAGAAAAAAATATTTGAAAAAAGTATCCGAACCCTATTTAAACAACTCTGTGAACTTGAAACGTCACATCTTGCAAAGTGCTGAATCAATCAGAATAATGGTATGCATTGACTAACGAAATATCCGGATGACAGCTGGCGAAAAAATTGGTGACCGTCCATATTTTAACTTTTAGCACATTCGTACTTATACACTTTACAAATACCGATTTTAGTGGAATTCGAAGCACTTTGAACACCTTTTTGGGCCCATCTTCGTATTGATAATAATATTAATTCCCTCAACAACTGCGCTAATCACAGTGGTATGTACTTCGGATGCTGGCCCAATTAGGCTGCATCATATTCCGGCAAAGAATTTAAACATTTTAAACATTTTAAAAAAATTTCTTCTGGGAATGACATTCAATTTGTAGTGCTGTTTTAATTTAACTGGGAAAAAATATATATTTGAAAATATCCCATTATCAAGTTTATTCCAATATCATCTTATTCTGTCTTTTTTCGCTCTTCAGACCGGAAAAATGGAATTTCATTGAGATTACGTTATGGAGAATTATCATCTCCTCAGCGCATACCATTCAAGCTCCGTTCAGCTGGCACCTTCGCAACTGAATATCTATATTTTTTATATGCCATAATTTCGGGCTAATTTTGGACGGTAATGCCGATTTTGGGGCTCTTTTATTTTTCTTAAAAATCAAAATTTTGGATGGACGTACTGTGTGCTCGAGCAGCTAGCACATCCAGTATATAAAAACGTTACAATTTTAAAAGCTAATCATACCTGATTTTCGGGCTATTTTCGGGCTCTTAAAATATCAAAAAACCAAATTCGAAAAAGCAACTCCTATCATTGATAACCAACCCTCAATTTTTAAGAATAATTTTTTGCCAAAGCAATCTATACCAGAATGTTCCCATGGAAAAATTTCAAGATGCCTTACTCGTAAAACATTTTTATAAGAAAACAACGCAGATACCAGAGAACCGATTTTTCGGCATGCTGTGGATGTCCACTGCCCAGCCTAATGCTAAACAGATGTGTTCCAAACATGGGTTTCTTTTGGTTCCACCTTTAAAAACTACAGAGAAAAAACGAAAGGGACAAAAAAGCATAGAGTTAAAAGACACCGAATTGAAAAGAATGTGTGATTTTTATTGTGAATGATTAACAAACAATGCATTAAAATTTTTAGAAGTCAATTTTAAGTAATTTTAACAATTAAAAATTTCAATAATGCCTAACTTAAAACGAATCGATTTATTGAAATTTCTTCTATAATTGTTCAAAAAATGGGTTTATTTTGGGAAATTGATTTTCGCGTATTTCAAGAGCCCGAAAAGAGCCCAAAAATCTGGTATGGATTGTTTGGTCAAAAAATTATTTTTAAAAATTGAGGGGTCGTTATCAGCGTTAGGGGTTGATTTTAGGAAATTCATTTTCGTGTATTTGATGAGCCAGAATATAACCCGAAATTTTGGTATAGTTTGTTTTGTAAAAAAATTATTTAAAAAAGTTGAGAGGTGGTCGTCTGTAATAGGGGTTGATTTTGGAAAATTGATTTTTGTGTATCTGAAGAGCCCGAAGATAGCCCAAAAATCTGGTATAGATTGTTTTGTCAAAAAATAATTTTAAAAAATTGAGGGGCCGTTATCAGCATTAGGGGTTGGTTTTGGGATATTCATTTTCATGTATTTCAAGAGCCCAAAAATAACCAGAAATTCTGGTATAGCTTGTTTTGTCAAAAAATTAATTTTTAAATTTGAGGGTTGGTTATCAATGATAGGGTTTACTTTTTCGAATTTGGTTTTTTGATATTTTAAGAGCCCGAAAATAGCCCAAAAATCAGGTAGGATTGGATTTTAAAATGTTAATGTTTTTATATACTGGAGGAGCCAAAATTTTGATTTTTGAGAAAAATAATAGCCCAAAAATCGGTGCCAGCTGAACGGAGCTTTCCATTCAGTCCTTCGATAATGACGTTCTGACATTTAGTTCTTAATCCCGTGGGGTGAATGCAGTTTGACTTACTAGTTGATCGTTTAAACATTTAGGGAATGCAACTAAATGCTTAGGTGATAGGTCTTTTTTGCGTCTTAGTTAAGGGAAATACGAATTCTTTTTAGACTTTTTACAGTTAGGAAGAACAGTCTTCAAACTCTTTTCCTTATTATTCTTCTTCTTCCTCCTCGTTTTAAGAAACTTTCGTCTTTTTCTCCTTTAATCGCTTTTTCCGTTTAAATTCGAACTGATTTAATAGAACCCAATAAGAAAATCGAGAAGAAAATCATCCACCTATTTTTGGTTTGGTAATTGTTATATTATTGTTTCAGAATTTATCTCTTTTGGCTAAAAATTCTACTATTTTGTTAAAATCTCATCTCTTGTTGCAAACTTAAACTATTTTGTTGTATAGTCATATTTTTTATACAAAATTTGTCCTTTTGCATTAAAAAATCAACCATTTTGTTGAACATACAACAGTTTTTTGTTCAAGTTTATTTTGTTTGAAAAATCTATCATTTGGTAGAAAATTCATCTTTGTATGTTTAAAATTCGTCTCTTTTCTTTGAACGTAAACAGGCAGGGTCGCATGATCCATTTCTGTCTTCGCGGTCCCCACATCACCAAAAGGTCGAGGACTGAAATTCTAGGAACGTCTGAAATGGAATTTATTTAAATGAGATTCCCAGTGCACTTGGCTGTGACTGCAACATATTGTTAAAAATTAATTGATTCTTTTATATAATTTAAATATTCGATTGAAAATTCATGTCCGAAAATGACACTTTTTTGTTAAAAACAGATCTTTTTTTGGTTGAAAGTATATATCTGATTGAAAATTTAACTATTAAGTTGAAAATTCGGCTCTTCTTGGTTGAATATTAGTCTTCAGAACTGAACATTTAAATATTCCATTTTTGCAGGAAACTAATCTTGTTGGTTGAAAGTTGAACTACTTTGTTAAAAGCCATTTTTATTGCGTTTAAAGATTTATTACTTAAGTTAATGATTCATCTCTTTGGCTGAAAAATGAACAATTTTGTTAAAAACTATTTATGCACCATATTTTGAGAAAATTCTGGGATGTGAAGTTTGGAAGAAATTGTTAACCTTCAATATTAATTTGTTTTATTGAATATGTGTTGTATGAATTAAATATTGGGGTGGGGAATATGTGGCGAAATAAATTGTATTATGTAAAATGAAATACGAAATTTAATACATTAAGTTTGCCCTACCTAGTGACGAAATGATCCTCTTGTCAACGATTGACTGAGTGATAATAATTTACTCCAGGTGCATTTTTGCACACATCAATTAAAATGCACTAACATTTTCTGGTTTCGGGGAAATAATTAGCGCAAGCAACCGCTCGTGCCTTATTAATCCTTTGCCTCCTGTCTGTACCACCCATTTCCTATTCTCATATATCTCCTTTGGACATGTTCAATATTGTTGAACGTTATTATAAAGTAACTGTGGGAACTGAAAGTTACTGTATGATTTAAGATTGTTCAGGAACGCAGTCTTTAACATTTACTGCATTCTTCAGTGGCATTTAGTCACATTTAAACAGCTTGCTCTCTAAATCTGAATCTGCGATAAGTATACCGCTAATTCAAATCAGCGTATATACGCTGGCAAATAAGCGAAATACAGCTGTTAATCGGTGAAGCTTCACTGATCAGCAGTAAAATTTCGCTGTTTTAGCAGCGTATATACGCAGATTTGAATGAGCGGTATACTTATCGCTGATTCAGATTTAGAGAGTGGTCTTATTGTTTAAATGGCAGCACATTTAACAGTCATCTTATTGCAAAATATTGTTTTGCGATCATATTTATTTTCTATTTTGAGACATATTATTGGTAACGTTATTTGTTGAGTACGAATTGTTCTATTGCCAAAAATTATTCATTGTGCTCGGCTCTCTTGCGGAATTCCTGAGTATAATTAGTAGTTAGCGCACCGACGTGTCGCTAGTCAATTCAACGAGTAGTATTTAGTATCAGTATATGGTACATACGCGCGCCACACGTTACAGGACGCGTAGTGACATAACCTTTTGTTCGCCGATTAACCCCGTGTGTCACGGTGACACGCTTCCCGTTCTTTAGAAAATTCCGGCTACCGATCATGAATACATGCTCTTCCCGTGTCACGTTTTTCTATCACCATATAATGAAATTTCTACTTCACCCCGTGGCATCCAAATAACTCAGTAATTTTTATTCGGAAATACCGTGTTGTGAGCCTGTAACGCCCCCTGAAAAGTGAGTGTTACAAAGGCTTCTAAATTACTATTAGTTCCGAACGCCACCCTACTGAAATATTGAGAGTAATATTTCAGTAGACATATATAATTATATATATATACAATATAATACTCCAGCATGTACCGAATCATTTTCAAATTTCGCGCCAGAGAGATTACCAATCACAGCGAAGCGCATCAGTCCTATGTTTTCACGATCAAAGATCTAATAAACATTACGACTCACTTTTTAGGCGGCCCTTTCGAATAAAATGTGATACTTCACTCGTAGTATTATATAGTTCCTCCCGTGGAGGCGAATGTTCTCAAGGATCTCCCCGTAAAGACATGTCTTGTGATAAAATATACTATTTTGCAACACTGATTTAAACTGAGTACAATATAACCTATAACTTATTAATAGATTTCGGAGCAGGCGTTCAGTGCTTTCAACGAGCGCCGTTTATAGATAAGCTTCTACTCATCTTCCATCTGCTTTCATTATAAATATTACAATGCAACTTTCTTGATTGGGCGTTGCAAAAATTAGTGTATGACCCACGTGCGCACACAGGTAATTATTATCGCAGCATTAGCCTACGACTGAAAGCACTCGTCTACGCTTTTGCACTCGCTTCGCTCGTGCACAAGCTTTCGTCTCATGCTTCTAGCCTTTGGCTCATGCTGCAAGCGTCACACTTCACATTTCACCGAACTGGTCAAAGAAAGGTTAGCACCTGCCTAGGAACATGTCAGGAACTTTCTACTAGTCGTAAATATAATATTTAGCAGAACTTACAAGGTATGCATAAATAAAAACATCTTTTTTTGGTGTTTGCCTCATTTCCTTTAGACACCTTCGAAAATCTTGCGATTTATGCTTATTTTTAATCAGAGGTGAAACACGATTGACAGATCGTCCGTTGGAAACCGCGATGAAGGCACGATTTTCTTTGGAATCCCACATCGTGGTTTATCCACGTGGTCAGAATAGCGATGCGACCTCCATCGAATTTAGATTAAAGCCCTCCTCCCTCTCTGGATCTCTTTCTCACTCTTTCCCACTCTGGCTCTCTCTCTCTCTCTCTCTCTCTCTCTCTCTCTCTCTCTCTCTCTCTCTCTCTCTCTGCGCAGGCTCTCGCGGTCACCGTGCACCCCGGGGGGCCACAGTAGCCGTT
>JAAAKG020023302.1:0-20144 GCA_010014905.2 Druon quercuslanigerum | reverse complement strand
TGTCGTTGTCCGTCTTTCACCGCGAGGAGGTAAACGCAATAAAGACAGCCTCTTAATTTTTTAGAAAATTTTTGAAAATTTTTAAAATTTTTTTATATTTATTAATTTTTTTATAATAAAACCTTTTATAATCAATAATCTAAAAACTTAGTATAAGATTCTAACTTGATTATGATAAATTAAAACGCAGTGTGTGCATGAATATACATCGCACATCTTACAGATTTTCTGCGTCCTTGAATCACATTTTTTAAAATTTGAACATTTTTCTTTTGATTATACTGTTACAGTTTCATGTACCTTACTTATTTTACCAATTTCATTACTAGGCGTTAAAATAAATGTTTAAGCTGCTTAGGAATCTCGTTTTTTTCATTTGAATATCTTCATGAAAATTAAACAATTTTTTGAAATTTTTGGCAGCTATATTGTATCCGCCATCTTGAATTTTGAAAATATAATAACAGATTCGTAATCAGCAATCCAAAAAACCTATCCATACAAATTTTTATGAAAAGAGAAAAGTTTCAGAAATTTTTGACAGCCACATTAGATCCGCCATTACGAATTTTGAAAATCTGATTGCAGATTCGTTATGAATGAACCAAAAAACGCTCATATACGAATTTACATGAAAATTTAACCATTTTTTGAAATTTTTGGAAGCCATATTAGATTAGCCATCTTGAATTTGTTTAAAGTCTGACCTCAGATTCTCAATCAGCGACCCAAAAAACTATCTTGCACTTATTTTTATCAAAATTGAAACCAAGTTGTTAGTGCAGGAAAAAGAACCGTAAAAATAAAAAAAAAATTGATTTAATCCGGCATATTGGATACCGCCATGTTTCATTTGAAAAAAACCTACCACTGCATTTTGAAGGTTAGAGTGCATGGACACTTTTAATACACAAATCAAAAAAATCTACCGATGATTTCGATCTGAAAATTACAAATGAAAAATGTTTTTCATTCAACAACTCGTGTTTTTTGTTAAGTAAATAAATATAACTTTTTAAATATAAATTTTTTAAAAATCATAACTGGAGAAATCAAAAGTTCAGACATTTTACGTCCGAAAATAGGTATTCTCAACTTTTTCTATGACCGATTTCATAATTAATAGAGCCGTTGAAAAAAATCTTAAAAATGTGTCAAGTCAGGACTTGGTTAATCTATACACACAGATTAAATTTTATTCAGGTTTATGTTCCTTGCAAAATATCATCTAGAAATCCGCATTAAAACGTTGTCGCCGTGGATATCGTAATCTTGCCAAACTAAAAATAAAATAGTTTGATAAAATATGGTAGAGTAATATTTAGTAATTGTACAGTTTGCACTTACTGCATGTGTAAAATAGCAACCGACTTGTCGGAAAAGAGAACGATCGGTGGGTCGAATCGTTCGTTACGACCGCAAACTCGAGCTCCTCCCTGAAGTTGAAGCCAACCACCCTCGCACCTGCAACAAAAAGACAAGTCTCTTGGTAATCAGCTATTACTCGGGTCCGCTAAAGCGTCTCTCTGCTCGAACCGTCGGCTAATTAGTTTTTGTAATCTTCGGCCCGGTAATTCTATAGACTATTTTTATCGTTGAGCAGCCTGGAAGCCTAATTCGATAAACGCAGCACCATCCCTCCCTCAGGGGATATAGACCTCAAAACACCGATGCCTCTTCAACCTTCTCATTACACAATTAAAAAATGGTAATTTCACAATTTGGAATTATAGGGCATTCCCCCATAACTTGGGTTTGCCTTCTTAATTGAGTTTTAAACTTTGATTAATGAAAGCTCAATATTTTCGTACGAAAGTTTCATATTAGATAATAATTGTGTTTGAAGCTTTATTAAAAAAAAAATTAATTTGATAGTGAAATTAATTAACGTGAGGTCAGCAAAGAAGCTACTGATAATAATTAATAATAATATTCAAATTTATTCACTTTCTCCCGTTGAAACTCCTAAATTTCTGCTCGCTTTTCAAATGCTTTGAGTTTAAATTTATTAATATTACACATTTTTTATTTTAAAAAAATTTAAGTTTGAATTATATATATAATTTATCTTTTTTAAATATTATATTTCATATATTATAGTTTTGAATTCGCAGTTCTAAAACAGTTTACTTTTTCAAGCGTTGAAAGTAAGTTTTTCCCTTTAAAGCTTGGTTTGAAAAATATGTGATATAAAATTTCCTCAATTTTCGAGTTTTCTAATTTCAAATTTTACAATGCTGTGGTTTTAAATTAAAATAAAGTTTAAAAATAATTAAATCTAGGTTTAAATATTCTAATTTGTTTAGTTTCAATTGTTTTTTTAATTCTTCGAAATTGTAGAATGTTAAATTGAAAAAATTGATAATTGCCCAATTTTTAGTTAAAGAATTATAATCGAAACAATTTAAAAATTATTGCATCTATAATAATTAGCATAAAATTAACAAATAAGATAATAATTTATTAAATTGAAACTTTCGAAATGAGAACAATTAAAAATTAGCCATTATTGAAAAGTTAAAAATTATTCCTTTTAAAATGAAAATATGATAAAAATAAAACTATCTAAAATTAATACGTTAGTAATTACATAATTTTGTCAAGTTTTAATGGATGCTATTGTAGAGTTCATAATTTTCGTGTCAAACGATAAATTTTCAAATGCTTCTTTTCATAAGATTTAATTTTTCAAACAAAATAAAAATTCTTGAATTGCGAAAAGTATTGGTGATTAAAAAAATTTATTTTCCAAATGATATACATTTATTAAAAATAATTTGTTTTAGTATAAAAAAAATTTTATATCAAAATTTTTGGTGACTACAATTTTGTTCAGTTTTTAATGATTTCCGTTACAATTTTTTTATGTTATATTGAGAATAATCCAGTTATACAGATTCATAATATTATTCACACATTATCTATTTGGAATGTAGAAAATGACAGAGAATTTTTTTCGATTCTAGAAAAATTTATGTATTCAATTTTATTGTTCAATTGTAATTTTTATGTCATAAAAATTAAAAGTTTTGCATTTCAGAATCTTTGACTGAATCATTTAATTTTTCTTCTAATTTCAATTAATGATATTTTATTTACTTTGATGTAAAATTTATTTGATTCCAAATGTTTAAAATGATCAATGATTTAATTTTGAATGCTTCAAATAAGAAATAGTACAACTTCAATTATTTTGAAATTGATATAATCCAATTTAGAATATTCTAGTCTGAAAACGTTTAATTTTTAAAGTACTGAGATTGCGTTATTTTATAAATGAACAGCTAAAATCATTCCATTTTGATATTCTTTAATTCAAAATAAATTTTAATAATTTGCCCAATTATATAATAATTAATGAAAATTTGTTAATTTTTAATATTTCTAATTTAAAATTGTTTAATATAAAATTAATAAGCAAAATTCTTGAAAATAAAATCAAGAATCCAACGACCAAATTTGGACAATCACCATAAAATTTTCCCATTTAAATTTCTTCAATTTTGTTCAATATGGCCCTTTCTATAAAGATAACCTTATCTAAAACTGTTTGGCTTGGAATGTTTTCAAGTGATAATCATTTTACATAGTTTTTCATAGTTTCGGATTATTTTTTAGCTTCACTGGGATTCGAACCCAGGTCCATAGATTACCGGTATCTTGCTCTTACAAACAAATCTAAAGAGTGAAACGAGATTCATTATTTCTTTCACAGACTTTTAAAGGGGAACGACAATGTCGTTATAAGTCTTAATAATGTATATTTTAAATTTCATTGCGAAATTGAGTTTTCATGTTATTTTTTTGACTCAGGTAGTAATTTAGTTTTTGATCGATGGAATGAGAATTTTTGATCTAGTAGGCTGAAACTGAAATAGTTTTTTGGTTGATTCAGAACCAATGTATTTAGATTATTATATTATCAAACATATTAAAAACTAACAAAAATTAATTAAAAAGACTTCTTTCATGAAAAATTGACGTAACATTCACAACTCAATTAATAGAAATCATAAATTATCCATAAGCAAAACCTATAGATTGAAACCGAATCTTTTGATTGACATTAAAAATCAGATTTCTAAACTATCTCACTTTCCGCCTCATTAGATACATAAATATCAAGAATAAAGAAAAAAGAGGGAGAAAAAAGGAAAAAGTCATCCAAAACCAACCTCCCACTTTTCCCCTTTCTCCGTCCTTTTTATACTATTTGGGGACGATGTTTCAGTTTTAGGATGTTTCGAGGCCAATTTAGACCTCCTCATCAGGGAGTAATTTATTGGACTAACTAAAGGTATAAAAAAAGGTGATGTTAGCTGAAAAGAAAATATTTCAATAGATATTATATAAAATATGATTGATTTTGAAATAGCCTATAACTTAAGTGAGATTTTGATTGTTCTAAAGTTGGTTATTATTTGATTAAAAAATTACATTTAATTACTTATATCCAATTAATAACTGTTTCCCATACTTTTTTGTATTTAAGAGATCTTTTTTTAAATTAATGGCTCCATCTCCTTCCCTCTTTATAAACAAAATCTCCATGAATTCTCTCTTTTTTTGATTCCTCCCATGATAAAGGATTTTAATATCATTCCAATTAAAGTCATGATCATGTGTAATTTTATGCTTAGAGAGGACTGAGTGATATCTAGGACTTCTATAAAAATTCCTTTCATGTTCGTCTTTCTTAAGTCTAAATGTTTTTCGCGTTTGCCCAACATATACAGCATTGCAGTTTTTGCAATTAACCTTATAAATTACATCTGTTTTGTCTAGCATGCCATATCTATCTTTACCTAATTTGACTATCATATTGCTTTTAAAAGGAATTCTATATCTGGTATGCAAACCTAATCTACCTAACATTGATTTCAAGATTTTCGATATTTCACGAAAATATGGAAGAACAATAGTGTTGAACGTATTATATTCTTCATTATTTCTTTTATTTTGTTTGTTATTTATGTTTTTAATGTAATTAATCCTGGTATGCACATGTTTTTTAATAAAATCAATAAGATGATGGTTGAGAAATAAAATTTGTTTACATAGTTCTATATTACTTTCATGAAAAATAGGATTTAACAACTTGAGGGATCTATCAATTAGGTTTTTAACAACTCCTATCTTATTTTGAATAGAGTGATTGGAAAGAAAACTAAGTGTTCTTCCTGAACAAATAGTTTTCCTATGCCAATCTGTGATTATCTGTCTCTCTTCAGTTTTAATTAAGGTCATATCAGGAAAATGTAATTTCTCTTCAGTTTCAATTTCAACTGTAAATTGTAATCTTGGGTGTATGCTATTGAAAGTATTTAAGAGAGTCTCAACTTAATTCTTATGAATACTAAGTGCTGAGTCATCAACATATCTGGCATAAAAATCAATATTAAAATCAATTTTCTCGAAAACTTCATTCTCTAAATCTTCCATAACAATTTCTGCTAAAATTGCAGACAAAACTGAACCAGTGGGAGTTCTAAGCTTTTGTTTATAGAAATTATTATTAAATTTGAAATAGACAGAATAAAAAACATATTTAATAGCATCTAGACATTGTTTTTTGGAAATTTTTGTGTTGATTTTAATCAATTCCCAACGCCTAATTATAGCAATTTCAACTCTTTCATAAGGTATATTTGGGAACATAGCTACTACATCAAAAGTCACAAAAATGTGATCTAAAGGTACTATTACATTTTTCATTAGTTTTAAAAAGGCGTAACTATTTTTGATCAATGTATTAGAAATTTTTATTGATTTTTTAATAATATTATTTAATAACTCTTCCAGTTTTCTAGTTTGAGAGCCTATTGTTGAAATAACTGGTAATTGGAATGATTTTTAAATCCTTTATCATAAGAGAACTGAAAAAAGAGAGAATTCGTGGAGATGTTGTTTATAAAGAGGGAAGGAGATAGAGCCATTAATTTAAGAAGAGATCTCTTAAGATACAACAAAGTATGGGATAGAGTGATTAATTGGATATAAGTAATTTAATGTAATTTTTAAATCAAATATTAACCAACTTTAGAACAATCAAAATCTCACTAAAGATATAGACTATGTTAGAGTCAATCATATTTTACATAATATTTATTGAAATATTTTTTTTTCGGTTTTATCACCTTTTTGTTATACCTATAGTTAGTCCTATAAATTACTCCCTGTTGAGGAGGTCTCAATCGGCCTCGAAAAATGTTGGTCCCCAAGTAGTATAAAAAGGGCGGAGAAAGGGAAAAAGTGAGAGGTTGGTTTTGGTTGACTTTTTCCTTTTTTTTCCGTCTTTTTTCTTTTCTGTTGATATTTATGTCTCTAATAAGCAGGAAAGTCAGATAGTTTGGAAATCTGTTTTTTTTGACAGTGACGAGAAGAAATAAACGATGAAGTCCGTACCCGCCGTTGCTCAATTGGTAACCGGACCCAACCGGCCATCTCTAAACCTGATTTCGAATCCAAGTAGAGCTTAAGAGGCGGGTTTTTACAGTTGAGAATAAAAACTATTTTCTTCTCAGACTAGTAGATCAAAAAGCGTCTCTCCATTGAGAAAAAACTAAATTACTACTTCAGTGAAAAAAATAAAATTATAAATTCATTATTATCAATTGTTTGGAAAATATTTTAACTTTATTAAAAAATGTGTTTGATAATGAATTTTTTTTATGTTTAATTTTAGAATATAAAAATCTAGAGGCCTGCTTTTACTGTCAGTATATTTAACGATTTTAAAGAAGCGATACAAATCTTTGGTATCTATCTTTGTGAATTACTATCTCTACAGAATTGCTTTGAGCAGTATAGCAGACTGGTGAGGTCAAGCAGTTAATTCTACTCATAAGGGATTTGCAAAGGCCACTGATTATTCAGGTAGTTAAGGTGCTTTATACTGTGTACAAAGCTCCCAAGGCCTACTTATTTTCAATCGGAGATTAATTACCTAAGGCTAGGTTTACACATTAAAAAAATATAAAATCAAAGGTGAATGAGCATCAAATAAACTTGTTAAAAGACACAGGTTTTATTCATTTACGTTTAAAACTCTGCTGTAAACTTTTCTCGTTAATTTTTGCTATGCTTTTTGAAAAGTAAATTATTCTTAATAAGTGATCTCTCTAATTATTGATTTTGCATGCTTGAATCTAGTTAGATACAACATACAGAATGTAGCCAAATTTAGCATTTAGCTCAAGTTTAGACTTACTGAGATGAACTCGGATGCAATTTGGCCGGCCTTGTTCTATAAGGACCTAATCGTACTCTCGAACTTCAGAGAGCAAAATATATGTGGTTATTGCGCATGATCAAGACTGAAGTAGAGGGGTATGTAACTGAATAATTGTGTGTAACTAAAAAGCAAATTGATCATAGACATCTTTGTCAAAGGATTAAAAATGGTCTCTTTTTAATATACTTCTTTTGAAAAGTAAAATTACAATCAGTAATTTTCCATTTATTTTAAATCAAAGTGTTTCACATTATAAAGCACTTCCTGTCATGCGATTTCTATATCTTCATTTGTGTATAGGAATTTTTGTTAACAAATGTTTTAAACAAAATAGCAAATATTGTTACGAACGGTAGCAACCCATTTTTTTACTAAAAATGTTTAATATTAATGTAGGCATTTCATTGAATTACAAAAGTAATTTAAGCGCCTCGAATAAGCATTGTTATCAACCATTTCTGTGTCAAAATATTTAAATTTCACGTTTTCCTAGATGTCAATTTTCTTCAATTGCTTGGCTTATTACGGACACATATTTCTGTAAATAATATAATTTAAATGACATTTACTGAAATGTAACAATTTAAATATTTATGAAAAAGTAAAATGAACAAATTCAAACTTTTTGTAGTTTCACATGGAATAAAATCGACTTTTAAATCAATAGAGTTTAAAACTGTGTTTGTGAGGTATGAACAATAACACTGCATGGTGAGATTCAATAACTGACAACTGTGATAAATTCTTTCTAAAAATGTAATAATTTCGACTAGTTTAGAGTTTTACCTCAGTATTAAGCTTTTCAAATAAAAAAGAATAATTTTCGACTTTGTTTAACAAATTTGTTTATAAAAATTGTAATTGCTATATTTAACCAAATATAATTAAACATACAAAATTTCTAGGAATATTTCCAGTAATTCAGCTAATTATGCAAAATTCAAATCTAAAAAACCTAAAATTCCAATATTTTGCTACTAAAATTATTTATAACGATGGTTGCTGTACATTTTTTAATGACTTCTACGACTAAAAGTTATTGCTATATTATTATAAATATATTATAATATTGGACAATTTTGGAATTAAATTTGCTACTAACGATTGAATAGATTAATAAGAACATTATTTATTATTCTGTGAGTTCACATGAATTGAATTAAGACGATGTAAAGTTTAACTAAACTCATTGTAAACCCGAAAAAATGATAAGGCAGAAAATGTAACTTTCTTTATATGTAACGTGAAAATTTTCAAAATAAATAAACCTAAAAGTCGAAAGTTCGGAGTTAGAGGCCCTTCGAAATTTGATTAGCTTAATTTTCTTTCTTGATTTTAAAATCGTTCAAAAATTTAGGAAATATCTAGACCATTCACCAAGAAATTATTACAACCGTTTTCCATTTATGATAAGAAAGGGGTAAAGAAAGTTAATTTTTGGCCCTTAAATATCCTTAAGAATTAATTTGATGATAGACGTGTTCGCGAAAGATCCGAAATTATTCCTTTTTAATGGCCTTATTTCAACAAGTAAAATTACAATCTGTGAATATATAACATTAGTTAAAAAACCCATTAATAAAGAAGTTATTTTACTTATTTTATTTTTATGAAAAGAAATTGGTCAATTTTAGAAAATGTCAATTTTTAGCATTGGTTGTCCTTTAACATGAATTTGATCACAGACATTTTTGCCGAAGGATAAAAAATGATTCTTTTCCAAATAATATTGTTTCTAAAAGTAAAATTACAATTGTATAATGAATATCACTTTTGGAAAAAATTAATAACTACATAATTGTATCGCCTGATTTCTTTCTAAGAAAGAAAATGAGTCAAATCTACCAAATTTGTATTTTTGGCCCTTGCGTACTCTTAAAAGTCAATTTGATCATAAACATCTTAGCCGATGGCTCAGAAATTTTTCCTGTTTTAGTAGAACTGTTTTGAGATTTAAAATTACAATTTCCTAATAAATAGAAATTTGTAAGAAACCATTCACCAAGAATTCACTACAGTACTATTTCGGCTCTTTAGCATTCCTAAAAATCAATATTATCACAGAAATGCAGTAGAATAAGAAATTAAACTTTTTTGATACCCTTTTTCCTAAAGCACAAATAAAATCTTTTAATAAATAGTACTTTTTAAGAAAACTATTAAGAAAGAAATTATTTCACTCATTTTCTTTTTTATGAAACTTTAAGTACCCTTCCTTCCAAGGCGCCCTTCAAGATGAAGCAGAACGTAAAATGAAGAAGGGTGAGAATTTCTGTGAGGTGGTGCAGTCGATGTCAGTCAGTCAAGCGGAAATCGCTTACCACGCCAGATCAACTCGTATTTTACATTTCCTCTCCCATTTTCACTCCACTCCCTACCTTAACTCGCCACCCATCCAAGGGCGATATAGCTGCTGCTGCGGCTTGTCTAGAATCCTGCAAGGACCAGAGTTATACTGCAAATCAATTTACCGAAAGCACTTCGCAGGAACAGCGCCAGGAGATTGTAAATTTAAATGTAAACTTTGCGAGACACGGGGCATGCAGTCTGAAAGAGGAAAATGTGGGGAGGGTGAGAGTGAAAGCAAGGAAAAACTTCTTCCTCCACTTTACAATCCAAATCCGTCCTGCAAACAAGAAATGCTGCATCTACGCTTGCTTAAAGATTCGTAGACGCATTCGGAAAATTGCCCTTATGTACTTTTTACTTTCGATAACTTTTATTTCCTTTCAATAAGAAATTTTTGTTTAGAATCTGTAAAAGGTTTTTATTTTTTGTTATTATATCATATGATATACATTTAAAATTATCATTTATCTAGGTAATTTCTGTTGAATAGTGTAATAAGTAAAGTTTCTCGATCTTCCTTTTTGTTGATTCCTTTTTTGTTAATTAAAAAAATGTTGTTAAATATTTCTGCTTTAGAATGTTATTGCCTTAATAAAATCAATTGTCCAACTATGCACGTCTCTCACTAATTGAAGAAAGCCTTAGTATTCTACTACTTACAGAAAAGTAGTAAGATTCGTACATAGTAAGACAGCGCGCTGGTTGACTAGAAATATACTTTTTCACTTAGACGGGCTTTTTCCGGATAAAATCCTTAGACTTGTGATTGGGAAATATTGTTTTCTACTTGGTATATTCGCATGAAGTAGATGAGTCTGAATATCGTCAGCCTACTTGTAAAAATGTAATATTCGTTTGCTAGTGTTAAAATACATAAATAGACACAAAAAGGAAACCAGTTACGAAGTGTAATGACTAATGATGAGGGAGAATAAGAGGCACGTATCTATTGTTTTTTATAAAAAAAAACTTTCGACGAACTTGGGATATTTAAATATTTATGTTCATTATGGAAAAATTGACGAAAATTGTATTTAGAATTATTCATTTTGTGAACAAATGCACGACAATTTATTTTATGTATGGCAGCTTACAGTGAAATCTGCACGCTTAAGAATTCCTTAAAGAAGATCGAAAAAATAAATGAGAATGCAGTACATTTTTATAAAAATCTAAAAAGTGAATTATCTCAAAAAGGCCACCTTTGATCTGTGATATAGCTATTTGAAATGATATCCTGAGAGTTTTGTTCTCACTAAGCTATTCCTTTATCAACAATAACTTATGTTTTATAATATAAAATAAGTTTTTAAAAACCTTAATTCTTATTTAAACATTCTTAGTTTTAGGCTCTTAAGAAGCTAAAATCATGAATACTCACAAAATATAAAGTTACAAGCGAAGTTAAAACTGTAGAAATATCAGATGATTTAAACTTAAAATTAAAAAATGGATGAAATTATGAATTTTGGTGTTCTTTTTTTATTAATTTTACTGTTTACTTTACTCCTTAACAGTGACAGTATACTTGAAAAAGAAGAAGAAGAAGAAGAAAAAGAAGGAGCAAAGAAAATATAAAAGGAAATAAAGTAAAATAAGAAGTAAAATAAATAAACACAATGAAGCAAAAATCATATTTTTATTAATTTTCTCAATTAAAATATAAAAATCTGATATTTAGAAATTCAATACTTGATCATTCTGTAAATTCATACTATCAGAAATATTCTCAAATTTTAGAAGGTATAGACATTTTCTTCCATTTATTAGACGATTTATTTATTACAAAAGCAGTACAAAATTTTATGAAATTTTCAAAACTTTTCTTTAAACGTAACGAAGTTTTCGTAAATTTACCTGGAATGAAAAAAAATATTCGTATCTTTCTGTTCTATGTGACAGCATGACACTTTTAATACTCGAAACGAAATTTATAACTGGATCTTTCCAAAATTAACGTAAATTGAAGAAACTTTTTCGAATATTTATTACCGAAATCGAAAAACTCTAAAAGTACAAGTTAACGAAACTAGACAAATTTCGAAATTCCAAATTGCCGAAATTATTAAATAATCAAAATTAGTAAATTTGAGTAATTTCAAACTACCGAAGTTTCCAATTCTTCAAGAAAAATTGTATTTTATATTTTTGTCTTTAAAATTTAAATTTATTTATGCAGTATGCAGGATACACGATATAAAATAAAATATTATCTTGGCAGATTAAAAGCATTAAATATATTATTTCAATTTAGAATTTAAATTTTGGTCATTAGAAATTTTGCTTATTTACTCATTTGATGAAAGTTGAAAATGTCCTTATTTTTCCACTTTGATCAACTATTACTTTCAAAGTATTTCAATTTCGTTAATAAATATTTTCTGTAGTTTTCTTTTTCTTTTGTTAAACTGAAACTATGAAAATATACATTTGTCTGCAATTCTTTGGTACAGCATTTGTACTTTCGGTATTTAGAAAAATTCAATTTATAGTGCAAAAATGTACTTCTTTAAGATTACTTTTTAGTTTCTAAAGGGGTTTCGAAGAGTATAAATTGCACTGCAAACTGCCACAAAGATAATTGAATTTTTCTAAAGCTCCCTTAGTCCGTTTTTGAATAAAGGCTTCAGTAAAAAACAAAAAATACGTATATTATATTTTACCTTGGAAAACAATATATTTTGGTCTGATAAGTCTGCTGAATTTTTGTATTGGATAAATTTGAAGAACAATATAGCTATTTAAGTTAAGCGAAAAGAGCACCGAGAAAATGATACAAAGAAAACTTTTTTTTCTTTCTACTTCGATTCCAGTTCAACTTTTCTCTAACTTTGAACCGAACAATGACTTCAGCGTTGAAGTCGCTCTCTCGAGTAGTGGTAGTGGATGGAAAGAGGGCGGATTTGTCAAGGACGTATCGAACTTTCATGCACGTTTTCTGTACGTGGAATCCGGAGGAAGAAGCTTTTCAAGGATCTCCTTCGACCACAGGGACAAGTGCAACTTTCAGATTGTTAAAAGTGATATATTACTAAAGTACTGGATTTCTGCTCGTTGAGTTAGCAATAATGAAAAGCGATTAGAAATTTCTGAGAAAGTTTTCTTTAGCATTGATTTATCTTCTCTAAAGGAATACGAGTTTTTTAGCACCTAAAATACTATAACTCATTAAAAAGTACATTTTATGACAAAATATAACATGATGACAATACAATAACATTATTAACACTGCGCAAACTAGATTTATTGTTTAAGAAAAATTTATTTTAATTAATCTTTTAGAAAAAGGGAGCTTTATTAATACAATCAATTCCGAATACTTGACTTTTTCCATCTCTGTTCCATCGTGGGCGATATACATTGAGATCTCAAAGCCTTTCATATTTTTCATAATTTAATAAAGTTCTTTGCCAACATTTTTTAATTAGAGTTAACAATAACCCATTTCTTCTGCATATCTTCAAAAACGAGGAAATAGCATTTGTTTCAGTCAAGATAGAAGAATATTATGAAAAAAACATAATTAGAAAGGAAAATAGCATGTCAAGTCAAAAATGACATTCCTAGCCAGCCATTTTCTAGCACTGCATTTTTTCCAAATAATAATTCTGGTAAAAAATTTGTATACTCTCTACTTCTTTCAATAATTTTTAGGAAAAAATTCGTTTACTGTGGGCCAGCGATTGATTCAATTTTAGTTGAATGTAGAAATGACTAACTAAATGAATCATCTGAGTAGAAGAATATATATTTTGTCAAACAGGTTTTTAATAACTTAAATATTAAATTAGAGAATATTATACATAAATTATAAGATATGTAATAAAGTTCTTTTTGCGAATTATAAAATTTAATTTAGCAGTACTTTCTTATTTAAAAATTTGTTGAATAGAAAGCCTTTAATAAAGATATCAGTATAAGTAGAAAATGACATGTGTAGTCAGACATATATTAATAAGGGATTTAAGTTGAAAAATAATACTGCCTATAAAAATGCTTGCGTCCTCTCAGAATTACTTATAATAAAGTTAAATCCCCATTAGCCAGTAGTACAATCCGTTATAGTCAGATAAAAACCTATTGTTTGAAAAAACATTCATGGTGGCCTGAAAAAATGCCAAAATTGTAAGCTATGATTGGAATAGTTCTATATTAAAATCGAATGTCGAAATGTGGGATCACGTATTTTGTCTAATCAATACATCAATGTAATTTTTGGCTGAAAACTGATATTTAGGGATTATAAAATTGAAAAATTTCTGTCTATTTGTATGGAAGATTGTATTTGAAAGTTTTAACACATCACTAATTGCGAATTTTCTGATAATACTATTGAGAAAAACGGGTTCCATATTGCAGCCAAAATTGTTCTATTTTGCTTTAATGGCGTAAAATCTAGTTTTTGGGGGAACTGGGGGTCAGTGGTGGCGGTGAATTCAATATTAAAAATACAAAATGGCGTCTTCAATATTCAATAACGAATTCGAAATCAAAAATTGAAAATAGAGGATACAGTGTGGCCACCAATATTTACAAATCTCAGTGTATTTGTATGAAAACATGTGCATTTGGGGTTTTGTATAGATCACTAATTCCCAAAGCATCGTCAAATTTAATTTCAAAAATGCGAAATGGCGGAAAAATAGAAAAAAATCTGTTCATTTGCATGAAAACTGTTACAAGTTGTTCTCTGAAGTTACTCATGGCCAATTTGATGCCAACAATATAAAAGTGTTGTTGAAGGTGTAACCAACAACGAAGTGTGTTTATCGATTGTCCATTAATTAAGGTAGTCAACATTGAAATTAAAATTCTAAGTTTAAATTTTCGGTCGTACGATCATTTATTACTAAAAATTGCTTTATGACAACGGTTCGGTTACTTTTTTGTGCCTTCTTGAGGTTGAAATTTTTTTTTCTAAAATGAATAATATAAAAGTAAATAATAAATAAATATTTAAAAGTCTAATTTTAAGTAATCGAAAATTTGTTTTTAACATTGTACTTACAGTATAGGCATTATAAAATTTTGTTGGCAATTCAAATCCATTTTTGTGTTAGTGTTATTTTTCCATTTTTCCAATCCAATACCTAAATAACTAGATTATTACAAAAATTTAAAAAAAATTTTTTATTTTAACTCTTATTTTGAACCCGCTTTATGGATAAGCCATGGTCTGACGACCTCGAAGTCGAATAAACTGATAATAAAAATTTTGAATTTAGAATGAAAATTGCAATCAATATTTAAAATAATTAGATACATGTTATCAAAATTTCCCATTTGAGTTTGTAAATTTATGCAATTTCTTTTATAATTTTAAATAAAAATCGATTCTAAGATTCTTCTTTTATATGTGTTTTTTCCTTTCCTAATATTTTTTTTTATTGTTAAAAGTAAAATCAAAATAATGATCTTGTGCCCATGCATGTTTCAAAAGGCCTGTGTTTTGGTTTCCTGTTTGACAATCTCTTTTATGTTCTGTAATTCTACTTTTTCATTCTGAATTCGAAAATTTTATTGTTAGTTTATTCGACATTATTATTATTATTTATTATTATTATGGGTCCACCATCCATCTCACAGGTACTCATGACCCGGTACTTCGCTACTAAACACGGTCGCGAACGCGGCAAGTGATTAGTAAATAAAAAAAATGTTTTCACAGGCCATGGTTCCTGCCAAACATGTCGATAGAATTTTTGGTTAAGAGTTAGTTTTTTATATTTTTAGAATAGTTTGCACGGGGCTATCCCGGTCTATATCATCAGTCACGGACGCATTTTTACAATGCAATCAAGTGATCTGATGAGTGGTGTGTGCCCCCAACATATTGGACAAAGCCTGGGTTTTTACTCCATCAATAACGGACTGGGTTGCAGTCAAGTGCACGATGGTGGGACCTACAGCTTAAGGTGGGTTCCGAATCACCAGAACCTCGGTAAAGGTACATAGAAAAATTTCCAGAGGTACCGGCTCAGGGATCGAACTCCGGACCTCGGAGGTGAAGTCAGAGCGTCTAACCAACTGAGCCACCGAGGCTCTACTTATTATTATTATTATTATTATTATTATTATTATTTCAGTAGCATGGCGTACTTCGAGGTCGTCAGACCATGGCTTATCCACAAAGCGGGTTCAAAATGAGAGTTAAAACAAAAAGTTTTATAATAATCTAGTTAGTTAGGTATGACTACAGTAACTAAATAATATTATTCGATTGGAAAATGGAAAAATAACGTTGACACAAACATAATTACTAAATTGTACGTACAATGTTGAAAACAAATTTTCTATTACTTAAAATTTGAACGATTACTTAAAATTTAACCTGAAGAAGGCACAAAAAAGTAGTCGATACGTTGTCATAAACCAATTGTTAGTAATAAATGATCAAATGACCGAAGATTTAAACTTTGAATTTGAATTTCAATGTTGATTACTTCAAAAATACAAATTAAACATAACGATAACTATGAAAAATTCTTTAATTTGGTGCCAAAATTTAAAACTCAAAATAGATGATATATATGGTATGTAAAGGTTATTCAATATGGATTACTTAACTTTGCGAAAAAATGGCAAAACATTTTTTTCACTAACAATGAACAATATTCCGAGAAAAATGGGATAATTGAGAGAAAGGCCACACTTTTGATGTCAAGAGTAGAAAAAGAGTGGCGTTGTTCGAATAATTGAGTCTAGTTGTGTTTTATTAAAACATCGCCACTCGGAAAGCTCAGGATCGTGCCGCGCCAAGCGTTGATTTATGTCCGTTATTTCGTACTAACAAAATGGTATTCGCCAGTGTCGTGCAGAGTATTATGGTAGCTGTATAACATTGGCGATTTTCCATGCCGTGCCTCACATTTATGCTGTCGTGTGCGTTGGACGATGTTTTGGATTCGGCGAGCGTGAAATCAAATTTCTAACGATCGGAACGATTTCACTAGTGTATATCGTTTGGTATGTGGAGGTCAGATATATTTTCCATAAAATTTGGTCATTGGACATTTTTACTATATCTGAGTATTCTCGGGTCATTTGCTCTCATTGATCCTCGTGCCTACCATGCTGTTATTTTTATCTGTTATAGGTGGACCGAAACACGTTTTTCATCCGTCTGTAATTGCAACCAAAAAATTAAATTTCATTTTGCCAATAAAAAAATTTGTCAATCATTAATCATCCCACTTTTTAGGATGAATTTATCTCTTTTCTCACATTTGATAAACGCATGAAGTAAATCGCGCATCATACAAGAATTATATTGTGACTGACATCACATCCCAAAATTCTCTCAAAACAGGAAAAATAGAGTGGTTTTTACGAAAATAGGAGAATTATAGGCAAATAAATTCTTTAAAAGAAAATTAATGAACAAACAATTTAATATGAAGTGTTTAGAATTTAATTCGAAATATACTGCATTTTCAAGCAAATAGTTTCATTTTCAAAAAAAAAAAAAAATAATTTTTAAGGAAAGAGTTGATGTTTTAACCAGAAGAGTCGAATTTAATGAAATATACTTTTCTTCTAAACCCATAGTAATGAATTTAAAGCCAACAAAGATAATTTATCAATAAGATAGTTAAATGTATAAAAAATAAAAACATTAATAAAATAATAAAATAAATAAAATTAAATTAAAAAAAAACAAAATTAATTCTACAGAAAAAAGTTGCATATACAGACAAACATTTGAACTTTCACTCAAAAGAGAAAAATTTTGAACAAAATGGATGATTTTTAAATATATAGTTAAATATTGATAAACTTTTGACTAAATGGTCAAATTTTTAAGCAAAAAAGATTATACTCCAACCAAAAACATTTACATTTGAAACGAATAGTTGAATCTAAACTTTAAAACCATAAATTTTTTAAAAGGCAGTTCAGTTTTCGACCAAAGAACCAACTAGTCGATATCCCGAATAAAAATGATTACATTTTAACCAAACAGTTGAATTTTCAAGTACAAATATTAATTTAAAAAAACTTACATTTTTAATTCCAATAACGAGTTTGAAGAAAGAGTTGAATTTTCAGCAAAATAATTTCATTTTTTACAAAATGATTAACTTTTCAGCAAAACAGTTGATTATTTAATTAAACCTCTAAATTAAAAAAATGTTTAAAAAAGTAGTCAAACTTTTGAAAAAGTATTTAAAATTTCAAAAAACCAAAATTATTTTTAAAAAATGAACTTGAAATTAAAAAGTAGAATTTCACAACGCTAAACGAAAAATGTAGTAGTTGCTATTTAAACCATGAAGGACATTGATTTTTAAAAAACTGTTTAATTATAAGAATTAAACTTTTAGGGCAAAAAGACTAATTTTTTACAAAGCAGTTGAAATTTCAAACTCAAAAATTGATCTTCCAAACATACATAGAATCCTTAAATTTTTAGTTCAAAAAATTAATTTTTAACCAAACTATTAAATTTTTAATCAAGATGAATTAAAAAAAAATAGTTGAACGTTTAGACAAATAGTTGAGTATTTTATCTAAAAAGATGGGTTATAACCAAAAATGGAATAGCTGAATTTTCGATTGAAAAAATTGTTTTTCAATGAAAGAAAAGAACGAATTAAAAAAAGTTTAACCTTAAGCCTATAAAATAAAGTTTTAACCAAGCGGTTTAACTGTTCAGTAACTAGTTGAATTTACAAATATAAAAGAATGTTCTACAAAATAGTTTTTGAACCAAGTAGTAGAACTTTTAAGCAACATAGATGAATTCTGAACCTGAAATAAAACAATAAACTTGTGAATTACAAAGAATTAACTTTTAATTAACAATCCTTGGATTTTTTTCTTTAGGTTTACATCAATTCAGTTTGCCTTTAAGCGAAAAAATGAGAATAAGACGAAAGTTTTTTGAAAAAATGGAACAAGGAGGAATTCTTTTTAAAAACTGGTAAAAGCGTACTAAGGGAAAAGTATGTAGTCTTTATTTAGATACTTTATTTATAAAAAACAATCGATGTTAAAGCATGCCATGGTATTTTATTTATTAAGAATCCAATGCATGAACCATTTATAAACTGAGTTCCATATATCTACAGTTAAATGATATTTCACAATCGATTTTGTCTGAAATATAATTTTGCGATTGAGCGGAAAGATAAATAATAAATGGATGCTCAATAGTACTTATAGCATCATTAGCCAAAAACATAATTACGTCGTAAAAGATCACGTGGATGAAATCCCTTCCATTAACTGTCACATTAATCTCGTTTTGATCGATCCTGTCCGGAATGGTGAGAGCTGACGTGTAATTTCCATTTTCCAACTATGCACATCTTCCAAACGAGTCACCGTACAATTACTCATTCGCTCGGTATTCGAGAAACATTTCAATCCCAACAACTACCTTCCCGAAGACCAACGATAATCATTACAGCTTGCTTCAGATATAGAAATTCAATTGCGATTCTGATTTAAAATTTCGAATTGCCACTGCGATTTTATGTTTTCTCAAAAACGTTTGAACAATAGAAATAAGTGATCAAAATTGTAAAAGTTAAGCGTTGGAGCAATCCGAATTGTTTCTTTATTTAACCCATTATACATTAGGCTATCGATCTAAGTTAATTCTTCGAATAACAGAAAATTCGCAGCTTCTTTTTAGACTACTAGAGAAATAGAAAGAAGAATCCTTTTTTAGAAACACATGCATTATTTTGCAAGTTATTACATATTAATACAAGTCAATTTTTCAAGTAATCTGTCTTATTATCAGAGAGATGGTAGACACCGATCATTGAAGACATCTTTTGACCCGTCTTGAAAATAGAAATCGACACTATCGATCTCTGATGATGATCTCTCTTACGTTAATACAGAGGTAAGAGGTAAGAGGTAAGAGGTAAGAGGCAGGTAAGAGAGAAGGTCAGGAAATTAGAGGTAGGTGAGTATATTGATCTGATCACTTTCAATTAATAGTGACATTAGAGGGAGACAAAAGTAATAGTAATATGAATAAAAAGGGGACAAAGATAAAGAGTGAAGGTAAAGAGGATAGGTCAAGGCAAGAAAAAGAAAAGTTTAGAGAAAAGGTTAGAAAGACAAGGCGATGGAAAAAATGATAGAAGAAGTAAAAAGAGGATTAGAGTCCACAAACAAAAATGAAGTTAGTAAAGAGAGGAATAGAAGTAGCTGGGATGAGGAATGTAAAGAGAAAAAAAGGAGGTCAGAAATGAATTAGGAAAGTGGAGAAAAGAAAAAAGTAATGGGGAAAAATATAGAAGAAAAAAGAAAGAGTATTATGAGTTACGTGATCAAAAGAAAGAGGAAGAGAATAAAAGGTTTGAGGAAGAGGCGGAGAAGGCTAGGACGGAAGAAGATGTATGGTAGGTAGTAAATAGAGAAAGAGGAAGAAGAAAAAGAGTAAACCAAGATATTGAAATGGTAAAATGGAAAAAAAATTTTTTGGATTTACTAGGAGGAGTAGAGAGAAAAGTTAGGAAGGGAGGAAAATATGGTAGAGAAAGAGATAAGGAAGAGGATATAACAAGGGAAGAAATAGTCAAGGTATTAGGAATAATGAAGG
>JAAAKG020023291.1:0-20145 GCA_010014905.2 Druon quercuslanigerum | reverse complement strand
AAAACAAAAATAAAATACAGCCTGACGGAATGTTAGATAGCCCCCCCAGTGCCCCCCCCCCCACATTGTACAGCACCAAACGCCCAAGCCAACTTAAGCAGATCTTCTTCACGCTGATCAGGTGTGGGAAAAATCAATCTAGCAAATTAGGAGTCTCGAAATAAGTCGACATTCGGTACGAAATAAAAAGTTTTCCTCGGGTCGTAGATTCAGGTAAGCCGCGGTTACCATTTAAAAATTTCATTCTACTCAAAAAATTTTAATTAAGCAGAGCTTCTGCGTGAAAATCGTGTGGTTGTTAAGAATTAATATAACAGCGCACGATACTGAAAATGAGCCAAAATCCGGTCTCACTTATTTCATGTAAATAAAAAGATACTTTAAAATTGAGTGGCGCTTTCAACAGTACAAATATCTGATAACGTAAAAAATTATTGTGCCTTATAAAACACAATTTATTTTTGAATTATGGAATGTAAAAAAGAAGTCATTTCAGTTCCTATTAATTAAACAATATATGTAAATCATCATGCGTTTATGTTTACACACTCTAATTGAAAGCAATAATCGTTTGCGTCTCTCTTTACGAGGATCTTTAGAATTTTGTTATTTGTTCCACATTAAGAGAAAATGAAGAACGTTTTGGGTACTTTGTTCGCCTCGTTTGCAGTGTTCTTTAATTCTATTGGTAAGCTGTAATTTACTGCAGCTATACAGGCTGCACCAGAACTAAATGTCCGGACTTATATTTTTGAATAAACAAACAGAAAATAAAATGAAACTTCTTTTGGAAAAAATGTTTTAACGTTTTAGTTTTCGGTTAGGAAACAATTAATCTGGACCAATCAGGACCGCCGCGTACGTGCATAAGAGGGAGTGAGCGATTACTAACACATCGTTGGCCTTCTTCTCACGAACGTATACTACGGTCCAGAATAATCGTTTCGTAACTCAAAAACTGAAACTTTAAAACATTTTTGACAATCATTCAAAAATTAATTTAATTGATGCCCTTTTTAAAAATCGCTGCTTACTATAAATGCTACTGACTTTACTGGATGTCACGGTCCTTAGAAATATAATCTACTTCTATTAAAAAAAAGGAAGAAAAAATAAATTGAAAATTAATGTGATAGTACAGTCTGGTAAGTATTATTTTCTTATTACTATTTTTTATTATTATTTTCATAAATTATAAATGAGGACGCAAAAATTAATTATTAGAATTATTATCTTCTGATTTTCATTACGTAAGAAATCTTTCTTTCGTCTATATTGTACAATGTACATTAAACTTTCGAAAACTTTATTTTGACATCTTAACTAAGCGACACAGATTATGAAATATAAATATCTTGCAAAACTAAAATTTACTTGTCCAATATGTATTTTAAATTATAAGTCATTCAGAATAAGATAAGATAATATAAATTTGTCTATATTATAAACATAATTTGCCACGACACCTGCGTCATGAGCTGACACAATTTAATGAAAATTCTTTTTAAAAATGAGCCGAAGAAGATTGAGAAATTTTAAATATTTTAACAATAATAATTCAATACCCTTTTAAAAACTTTTTTCAAACAAAAAATTAAAAACAAAAAAGTAGACAGGAAATTCAGAGTTTGAGTTTTTTTTCTTCCGCTTCTTTTTTTTTTTGTTTCTTTTTTAATTATGACCTTGGAGAGTATCTCTTCTCGAAGTAAATGGATAGAGTTTCTATCCTATTAAATCATTTTCTATCTTTTCTATCTTTCCTTAATTACCAATCACCTCTATTATTTTGAATCTCAATCTTCCTATTCATGTTTATCCGCCACTTATATTTCTATCCTTTCATGTCTGCTATGCAATTGAAAATATTTTCTATCTTTTTTTAATCGACTCTCTTTTACGCTATCCCAATTTTCGTATATCTTTTTCAATCTCAAGCTTTTTATTTAATTCAATCCTTTTCTATCTTTTCTGAAATATAAGATAGTCCTATCTTCTTGAATTCTATTTTTTCTATGCAAATGTATCCACAGCTTATCCGCCTCTATTCTTTTCTATGTGATATACAATCGAAAATATTTTCTTTGTTTTTTAATCCTTACATTTATATCTCAGTGAATCATTTTCTATCTTTTTCCAAATATCAGTCAGTCCTACCCTTCGGAAACACAGTCTTCCTATTGTTATGAATCCTTTGCTTATCACCCTATATCCCTTTCTATTCATTAGTCAGTAAAAAAACTTTTCTATTTCTCTCAATCTCTATATTTCAAACTAATTTCATCTTTTTCTATCTTTTATAAATATATAATATATTTTTTTAATATAGGTCATCCCTGTACTTTCAAATCCTAGTCATTCTATCTACTTAAATCCTACGATTATCCACGCGTATCCTTTCTTATCCTTTAGGCAATGTAAATTTTCAATATCTTTTTTAATATTTATTTTCTTATCTATTTAAATCATCTTCTATCTTTCATAAAATATAAGCCTTATCCTTCTAAATCCTAGTCCTCATATAGAAAAGAATTCTCCGCCTATTCCCCTCTATCCTTTTCCATCATTTGGGCAATCCCAAATTTCGTCTATCTTTTTCAGTTCCTATCTGTCAATCTTTCTTAATCCTTTACTATCTTTTCTGAAATATAATATAGCCCTACCTTATTAAATACCATTCTTTCTATGCAAATGTGTCCACAGCTTATCCATCTCTATCCTTTTTTATGTGTGATGCAATGGAAAATCTTTCCTCCCTTTTTTAATCACTATAATCTTATCTGATTAAATCTTGTTCTATCTTTTTGAAAATATCAGTCAACCCAATCATCCTGAAACCCAGTCCTTCTATCGATATGAAACCTTTGCTTATCCCTCTGTATCCCTTTCTGTTCGTTAGTCAATAAGAAGTTTAGTCTATATTTTTCAATCTATATATTGCCATCTAATTGCACTTTTTTCGACCCTTTTTCAAATATAAGTCAGCCGTACTCTTCTGAAACCCAACCTTTTTATTGGCATGAATCCTCCGGTTATCTTCCTATATCCTTTTCTATCCATTATTGAATTAAAAATTTTCTCCAAATTTTTAAATCCCTATACCCGTCTATCTTGGTTTCATTCTTTAGGGAATCTAAAATTTCGTCTATCTTTCTTAATCCTTTTCGGAGAATTCGCTTGGATATAAAGAATATGATGCAGAATGATACGGCTATCTCGTATTTTTTTAAAAAGCAAAGGATTAAATTAGACAGGAAACTATAAATTAAAAAGGATATGAAAAATTTTAGATTGTCTAAAGAATAAAAAAGGATAGACGTAGATAATCGTAGGATTTATGTCGATAGAATGACTGAGATTGGAGAGTATCGGGCTGAACTATATTTTAAAAAGATAAAAAATGTTCAATTAGATAGGATTACGGGGATTGAAAAAAATAAAATTTCGTATTGAATAATTGATAGAAAAGGATATAGGTGGATAAGTGGATGATTCATGGCAATAAAAAGGCTCTGTTTCGGGAGGTAGGGCTAAAATATATATTTTTAAAATAGAAAAAGATGCATTTAGATGGAATATAGAGATCGAAAAAATTGGAAAATTTTCGTATTGACTATTCGATAGAAAGAGATATAGATGGATAAGCAAAGGATTCAAATAGATAGAAATGTAAAGATTAAAAAAGAGAGAAAATATTTTCGATTGTATAGCACATAGAAAAGTATAGAGGTGGATAAGCTGAGGAAACATTTGCATAGAAAGAATGGAATTCAAGAAGATAGGGCTATCTTATATTTCAGAAAAGATAGAAAAGGTTTGAATGGAATAAAAATATTGGGAATGAAAAAGCTATACGAAATTGGAGATTACCGAATTGATGCGAAAGGATGAAGGCGGATAAGCGGAGATTTCGTTTAAGGATATAAGAACCAGGATTCAAACAGAAAATAGAGATTAAGAAAGATAGACGAAATTTTAGATTCCCTAAAGTACAAAAAAAAAAACTTGACGCATATAAGCCTAGGATTTATGACGAAAGAATGACTTGGATACGGGAGTATAGGGCTAATTAATATTTAAAATAAGATAGAAAAAGATTCAATTAGATAGAAATTTAGAGATTAAAAAAGATAGAAAATATTTCCAATTGCATAGCAAATATAAAAGGATAGAAATATAAGTGGCGGATAACCAGGAAGAGGAAGATTGTGATTCAAAAGAATAGAAGTGATTGAAAATGAAAGCAAGATAGAAAAGATAGAAAATGATTCGATAGGATAGAAGCTTATATTTATATATAATTAAATATTTTTCTATATTTTTCAAATATCAGTCAGCCCTTTCCTCCTGAACCCCAGTCTTCTTTTACCGACATGAATCCTCCACTTATCTACTTATATCCCTTTTTATCCATTAGACAATACGAAAATTTTCCTATCATTTTCAATCTCTACATTCCTATCTGACTGAATCTTTTTTTTATCTTTTTTCAAATATAAATCAAACCCTATAACACCCAGCCTTTTTATCGACATGAATTCTCCGCTTATCCACCTATTTCCTTTTCTTTTAATTAGTCAATACAAAATGATTTCTATCTTTGTTAATCCCTATTTTCCTTTTAATTGAATATCTTTCTATCTTTTCTCAAATATCATTCAGCCCTATCCTCCTGAACCCCAGTCTTTATGTACAGACGTGAATCCTCTGCTTATTCACCTACATCCATTTTTATCCATTAGTCAATACGAAATTATGTCTATATTTTTGAATCCCTGTAATCCTATCCAATTAAATATTTTTCTTTTTTTAAATATAGGTCAGCCCTATGCTCCCGAATCCCAGTCATTCTATCGACTTGAATTCTGTGGTTATACACGCCTATTCTTTTTTTTATCCTGTAGTAAATCTAAAATTTCTTCTATATTTTTAAATCTTTCTTTTTCTCCTGAATCCCCGCTCATCACGCTCTATCCTTTTAAATCAATTCGGCGATCCCGAATTTCGTATATCTCTTTTATTCCATTTGTATGAATCCTTTATATATAAATATATATATATATATATATATATATATATATATGTATATATATATATATGTCAGCCTTAACCTTCTGAATAATAGTCGTTCTATTTAATCGAATGCTCCTCTTATCCACCAATATCCTTAGCAAAGCACGCGCTACTTGACGTACATCCCTGACTTAGTGCTGTCAGATTGCCAGTAGGTGGCTTACTATATAGGTAAAACACAAGTGAAATCTTTTGCACCGCCTATAACTGGAGGTTCAATAGAAGCCTTAGCAGAGTTCGAATTTCAACTCGTAAATTGTAAATTTAGGGATTTTTGTTGGTGGGTTTATAAACCCTTACTAGTTTAAAACTATTGTTCTCGGTTTGAAACTCTAAATATATTATTATTTTAGAAACGGATAAGAATACTATAATTTTGAGTCAGAGATAGTCAGAGATAGTCAGAGATAGATAAAGTTAGGCAGTTATGAACAGCAGGGAGAGTCAGTGATATGAACAGGTAGCAAGTTGTGACTGCAAGGGATACAGTCTAGGATACAAAGAGATAGGTCTGAGGGCAGATGATCGATGGGGCGTAACAAGAAAAAAATTGCGTTTTTGGAACGCGAAGAGTACATTTGGGAACTATTGAATATCTCTATCTTTTTCTATCCATTCGGTTCTACCTTTTGAATCTTTTTACTTCCAGCAAGGATGTTGTAGAAATTTGATATTTGCATTTTTTTAAATATAAATTAATTTCGTAGTTGAAATCATTTATTTCCTACTGATTCTTTCTTTTTGCAGAGTTAGTTTGGCCGCATAAAGACAACGCAGTTCACCCAGAACCGATTGAAATTCGCACTGTTCGTCATCACGAAAATATCTTACATCGAGGTCAACCTGAACTTTTACCAGCAGATCTTTCCAAAGTATTGACACGTAAAGAAGTAAATCACGAGTACGTCATTGCAATTATCCTAGGTGAACATTTGTATCCATTCATGGCTCCTAAAGCTGGTAATCCGAATATTTTTGAAAGAGTTAAATTACGAATAGATGATAATGAGGCAAACTTTATGGTACCAATATTGAGACGGAATCCCCTGAATAAAATATTCTTCAGGCCATACAGAAGGAAATACTTCCGTTTTGCCATGAGTAATGTAATTACACGAGTAATGTTAAGATTATTTTTACTTGAATCAGTAGTGTGCTACAGTGAGTAAGACGCTCGTTCCTCAACTTCAAGGCTGCTTGGAAGAGAGTTCGAGTCCTGGTGGATCCTTATACTATTTCTTTACTAGTAAATTTCCAAAAATTGCATAGCCATGTATGATTTCCTTCGGCGCGAAGTCGATCTTACGCTGTACAATTGAATTCCAAAGATACGAGCTCTAAAGGTAAGAGCACTCCAGAGAGATGGGTGTCCTGACTCCATGAAAGCGAGCAGATTTTTTCCCTTCTACCCTCGACCTATTTAAGAGTCAGGCGCGCGTTGCCTTGAATTCGTCGTGCGCGTGCGCGTAGTAGGCCTGTGTGCATTCTCACACATTACCCCAAAAACCTGAACATTACCCCTTCCATGCTCATAACTTTGGAGTTCCCGATTCCCGAGCTTCTCGTATCATTGGAGTTCTAGTTTACTATATTCGGGTACCAGGAATTTAAATTAAAAACCGGGACTTTTCTTTTGATCTCAGCAAAATTTAAGGTTTTACTATTTTAATAATTGTTGTCAATTAAGAAATATGATTTCTGCGTTAACAGCAGTTTCAGGGAATTTAAGTGTGCTTATTATCTTATGGATTTATTTAATATTTTACGGTTAAGGGGTCTTAGATTTTCAGATTATCTTAGGTTAGTCTAATTGAATTATAATTAAATTATTCGATTTATCATTCGATTTAAAGAATGTTACCTTTCTTGAGTCTGTTTTTGAAAATTTTTAAATATATCTATGCTTTATGAGAGAAAGATCGTTGATTTTTTCCATTATAAGAAAAACCCTCTACAAGTTTGTTGCTCTGTGAGATTTTTTTCACTGAATTATTTTTTATAAACGATTTGATGACAGCCCAAACATACAAAAATAATTATTTTCTCAATTTTTTTGAAAAATCCAGCCCAATCCAGTCCAAACCAATCGAATTCTCTTCATTTTAAGCCAATGCAATCCAATCGATTCAAATTTATTATAATCCAATCCATTCTAATCCAATCCAATCACATTCATTTCAAACCCATCCAATGAACCTTGTACCACTCTAAACCAATCCCATGCATTGCAAACCGAACCATTCAAAACCAGTACATTCCAATCCATTTCAATCTAATATAAGGCAATCAAATTAAATTCATTCCAATATAATCAATCCCAATCAAATTAATTCCAATCTAATTCAATCCAATCCAATTCAATCCATAACAATCCATTTCAATCCAACAGAAACCAATTCACTAAATTCCAATCCACTCGACTTCAATCAAATTCATTCTAATCCAAACCAATGCACCTCAATTCACTCTAATTCAATCTTATAAATCAAAAAACCAATCCAATATACTTCAGTCAAATCCAACTAATTTCAATCCAATTTAAAATAATCCAATACAATATATTCCAATTCATTTCAATTCATTTAAATTGAATCCATTCCACTTTGATCCATTTTATTCCAATTCAGTATACTCCAATCCACTCCAATCCACTCTACGCGAATTAATTTGAATCCACTTTATTGCAACCCTTTTAAATTCATTACAATCAACTATTAACCAATTCAAATAATTACGATCCTTTCCAGTCCAATTCATTTTATTCCTTTCAAATCACTCCGATCCATTTTATTTTTTTTTCAATCCACATAAATCGAATCCATTGATAACCATTCCAATTAACTCTATTCCAATCCATTCCAATTATCTGTGAGCCTATCTAATCCACTTCATTCTAGTCCACTCTAATCCAAATAATTCAAATCCAGTCCATTTAAGTTCACTCTAATCCAATCGCATTCATTCCAAACCAATCTATTCTACTCTAATCCATTTTATTACATTATAAAGCAATACACTTCAATCTACTCTCATTCATTGCAATACAATTCTGTTTAATTCACTAAAACCCAGCCCACTCTAATCCATTCTAAAACATAATAATTAATTAAAAGTCAATCCACTCTAATCCACTTTGAGTAATTCCAATCCACTAAAAGCCACTCTAATCCCCCTCAATTAAATGTATTCTCATCTACTCCAATCCAATTTATTCTAAACCAATCCAGGCCTTTAAGGCCTTTAAGTCACTCTACTGTAATCTATTCCAATCCAATAAAATTCATTCGAATCCAAAAAATTCAAATCTAATTAATTCTAATCTTAATCAATCCACGCTAATCCAATCCATTCAAATTCATTCAAATACCAATTAATTCAAATCTAGTTAATTCTGATCTAAATCAATACTATCTAATTCAATCCATTCAAATTCAATGTAAATCCATTTAATTTAAATCCATTCGATTTCAATGTATTTTATTCTATTCCAATATTATCCCCTCGAATCCAATTCATTCCAATCCACTCAAATTCAAATAATTAGATATCCACTTCACTCTAATCCATTTTATTCCATTCCAATATACTTGAAGTCACTCTACTGTAATCCATTCTAATCCATTCAAATTTATTCAAATCCAATAAATTCAAATTCAATTAATTCTAATCTAAAACAATCCAATCTAGTCCAATCCATTCAAATTCAATCCAATCCATTTAATTTAAATCTATTTGATTCCAATCTATTTTATTGTATTCCAATATCATCCGCTCTAACCAAATTCATTCCAATCCACTCAAGTTCCAATAATTAGATACCCACTTCACTCTAATCCATTTTATTCCATTCCAATATACTTGAAGTCACTCTACTGTAATCCATTCCAATCCATTCAAATTCATTCGAATCCAATAAATTCAAATCCAATTAATTCTAATCTTAATCAATCCAATCTAATCCAATCCATTCAAATTCATTCGAATCCAATTAATTCAAATCTAATTAATTCTGATCTAAATCAATACTATATAATTCAATCCATTCAAATTCAATGTAAATCCATTTAATTTAAATCTACTCGATTTCAATCTATTTTATTCTATTCCAATTTCATCCCATCCAATACAATTCATTCCAATCCACTCAAATTCCAATAATTATATATCCACTTCACTCTAATCCATTTTATTCCATTCCAATATACTTGAAGTCACTCTACTGTAATCTATTCCAATCCATTCAAATTCATTCGAATCCAGTAAATTCAAATTCAATTAATTCTAATCTAAGACAATCCAATCTATTCCAATCCATTCAAATTCAATCCAATCCATTTAATTTAAATCTATTCGATTCCAATCTATTTTATTGTATTCCAATATCATCCGCTCTAACCAAATTAATTCCAATCCACTCAAGTTCCAATAATTAGATACCCACTTCACTCTAATCCATTTTATTCCATTCCGATATACTTGAAGTCTCTTTACTGTAATCCATTCCAATCCATTCAATTTCATTCGAATCCAATAAATTCAAATTCAATTAATTCTAATCTAAACCAATCCAATCTAGTCCAATCCATTCAAATTCAATCCAATCTATATAATTTAAAAGCATTCGATATCAATCTATTTTATTCTATTCCAATTTCATCCCATCCAATACAATTCATTCCAATCCACTCAACTTCCAATAATTAGATACCCACTTCACTCTAATTCATTTTATTCCATTCCAATATGCATGAAGTCACTCTACTGTAATTCATTCCAATCCATTCAAATTCATTCGAATCCAATAAATTCAAATTCAATTAATTCTGATCTAAACCAATCCAATCTAGTCCAATCCATTCAAATTCAATCCAATCTATATAATTTAAATGCATTCGATATCAATCTATTTTATTCTATTCCAATTTCATCCCATCCAATACAATTCATTCCAATCCACTCAAATTCCAATAATTAGATACCCACTTCACTCTAATTCATTTTATTCCATTCCAATATGCATGAAGTCACTCTACTGTAATCCATTTCAATCCATTCAAATTTATTCGAATCCAATAAATTCCAATCCATTTAATTCTAATCTAAATCAATCCAATCTAATCCAATCCATATAAATTCATTCGAATCCAATAAATTGAAATCCAATTAATTTTAATCTAAATCAATCCAATCTAATCCAATCCATTCAAATTCAATGTAAATCCATTTAATTTAAATCTACTCGATTTCAATCTATTTTATTCTATTCCAATTTCATCCGATCCAATCCAATTCATTCCAACCCACTCAAATTCAAATAATTAGATATCCACTTCACTCTAATCCATTTCCATCCCATTCATTATATATCCAATCTACTCCAAACTACTCCAATTCCTTTCATTAAAAATTACATTCACTCCAATCCATTCCAATTCACCCCAATTCACTTCAATCCCCTCCAATCGACGAAGGACAAGTGAAAAATTATTTTGTATCACACCAGTTAGCGCAAGTTTGCGTCCACATGCCAGAGTTGGAGTCACTGCACTCATCGTACTATAAAGTATAAATGTAAATATCTAGAAAGCAATCAGATCACAGTCTGGGGTACTGCATAGTACACTGTACCCTAAGTAAACAATTTTACCGCCTACCCTTAAAAGTGCTATTTTATTTATAGTTTTCAGTACCTAAAATAGCACTTTTAATGGCGGTGTGATAAAAAGACAATCATTTTTTAAAAAGTGATCTCACAAATAAAATTTTTATTTGTTTTCTCTTTGGCAGTTTTTTTTTTTTAACTGGGAAAGTTTTTTTTTGCTCATACTTTCAGGCAGTCACTTTAAAAGCCAATTTATTTATTTATTTATTATTATTATTATTTCCTGCGTCGCCGGAAAAGGAAAGGTTAACTATTTATTTTGTCTCGTACATCACTCCTGCTCGAGTGTGAAAGGTGGCGCGTTGATCGCGCGCGAGCGAAAACAATATGAGCCAATTGATTTTTCTAGTTTTTGTACATCCATCTATTTTCTTCCCTTTGACGTGCTTCCCGTAAAACTTGGCAGAGACCAGAACAGTTCTCAAGGTAAGTAATTCGAAAAATAATGGCTTTGCGAAAGTCGATCGTAAATCTCTTTCTTATTTTCCTATAAAATGCACTACTTCTATTACAATAAGAATGATAACATTCGAGACTAGGCATAGGTGCAATGCCCCCCCCCCATACATAAATCGATCAGGAAGGGACAAAGTATTGATTTGCCTCTTCCCTCCTGTCTCTAAAATTGAAATATTTCTGTAATATTTGGAAACCTTTGCGAAATATTTTGTAAGTTTGCTAATATTCTTAACATTGTTTATACCTTTGTAAAATCCTTGAAAAGCCATTTAAGTATTTCTAAAATTCTTCTGATATTTATGGAAACCTTTTTTAAAATTTTTGTTAACATTTGCGAAATTATTGAAATCACTTAAATCTTTGTAAACTTTTTGAAATCTATCAGAAGTATTTGTGAAATATGAAATCTTTTTGTTATATTTTAAATTTTTGAAATCCTCAGAAAATTATTCAAATCTATTTGAAATCTTGGAAATCTTCAGAAAAGTATTTATATTTTTGTTAAATCTTTCTGATATTTTCTAGAAATATTTTCAAATTATTTGAAATACTTGATAATATTTGTAAAATTATTCTTCTCTTTGGGAAATTTTGAGAAAATCATTGAAACATTTGCGCACTCTTTGAAAGCTGTCTGAAATTTTTATGAAATATTTTTAATCTATCAAAAAATCTTTGCAAAATGTTTTGAATCTTAGTGAAATTTTTGGGAAATAATTTAAAACTTCATGAAATCTTTCTGAAATCTTTGGAAATCTTTGCGAAATATTTGAAACATTTAAAAAAAATTTTTAAATATTTGTGAAATCTTTTAAATCTATCCGAAATCTTTGAAATCCTTAGAAAATCAGTGAAATCTTTGTGAAATTTTTTTGATATCCTTGAAAATATTTTCAAAGTGTTTGAAATATTTTTAAAGTATTCGGTAATATTTTTTAAGTATTTGGTAATATTTAAGAAATAATTGGAAATATTGTGAAATCTTTTGAATGTATCCGAAATCTTCGCGTAAAATATTACAAATATTTGTGAAATCCTTGAGAAATAATTTAAATCTTTTCGCTAAAACCATTCTAAAATCTCTGGAAATATTTGAAATGTTTTTAAAATATTTGATATAATTGGTAATATTACTGAATACTTTGGGAAATTATTTGAATATTAATTCACTATTTGAAATATGTCTGAAATTTTTAAAAAGTATTTTTAAGCTATCGGAAATCTTTCCGAAACATTTGATATCTTTGAAATCATTGGAAAATCAGTCAAATATTTGTGAAATCTTTCTGATATCTTTGAAAATCTTTTTAAAATATTTGCAATATTTTTGAAATATTTGGTAATATTCAGAAAACTATTCAAATTATTGTGCAATCCATCCGAATTTTTGCAAAATATTGAAATATAGTAAAATTCTTTTTGGAAAACCATTTTGAAATCTTTGAAAATATTTAAAATATTTTTGAAATGTTTGATAATCATTGTAAAATTACTGAAATCTTTAGGAAGTCATGGGAATCTCTTTCACTCTTCGAAATATTTAAAGTCTTTTAGAAAAATTTAAAAAATATTTATAATATTGTACAAATATTTTTAAAATGTTTAAAATATTTTTTTTTTTTAAACTATTCCGATGTTTTTGGAAATATTTGAAATATTTTGAAATAAATCTTTTGAAAATATTTTCAAAATATTTTTTATATTTGGTAAATAATTGAAGTCTTTGTGCAATATTTAAAATCCGTGAGAAATCATTGTAAAATCTTTCTGAAATAATTGAAATCTTTTTGAATTATCATAAATTCATACAAAATCTTTGCGGAATTGGTATGAGATTTTTGCGAAATCATTAAAATCTTTTTACATACTTGGAAATCTATCTGAAATCATTGAAAATTTTTTAAAATGTTTAACTCTTCCTGAAATATTTACGAATTTATTTTGATGTTCTCTCATGTATTTGTTCGTTTATATTACTTCGAAAATCTATTCACTTTTCCCGTTGATGTGAATTTTCAATTCTGATTATCATTTGTTTCGTTTATTTGGTTTCCTTGGTTCAATAAAAATTGGTAAGTATGCAGTGAAATCTAATATTAGATATTAGTCTTAACTATTATAAATAATAATAAGAATAATATTATTGATTTACTTAAACATTTAACTGGTGGGTTGTAAATTAACTTTTCCGTTGAACATTTATATTTTCAAGTTAAAAATATAACTGTTCTGTACACAACTCGTCTTTTTTGCAGGAAAATTCATTCTTTTTATTCAAAAAGTATACTATATATTTTTGATTAGGAATTAATATGTATTGAAATTAATACATTGATTAGAAAAATTGTTCAAAGCATTTAAATTATTTTTTTGTTAAACATTTTTATTTCAACTATTTTGTTAAAAATCCGTCTTTTTGATTCAAAGATTTATCTTTTTAATTGTAAATTTTATCGTTTTTCTTTGTTTTTTTTTATTAATTCAACTGCTTTTAATTTGTAATAAAAATATTTTTCGGTTTATATCTCAACTATTATCTTTTTTATCATAAATCACCTTTTTTGGTTAACCTGATATTTTACTTTTGTAAAAAAGGGTTTAATTTTGAAACCAAAAAGTCTTAATTTCTAACAGAAAATATGAATTCTTGTCAAAAAATATAAGAGTTGATATTTAAACCGAAAAAGGTTTGACTTATGAATTAAGTAAAGCTGCATTGATTTAAAAAATTTCACCAAAAAATATAATTCTGAAACCCAAAAATATGAATTTTCCATAAAAAGTGAATTTTTTTAACCGAGTAGTGGAATTTTTAACCAAAAGAAAGGTGAATTCTGATTAAGAAATATAATAGTTGATATTTCAAAAAAAAATTAATTACAAACTGAAAGCAGTTCAATTATTTATATGATTAAAAAAAATTAATTTTTAAGAAAAGTGTTGAAGCCTGAATCTAAACAGATTAATTTTTAAATAAACAGTTGCATTTTTGCTAAAAAAAAAATAAAATTTATAATTAAAAAGATAAATTTTTTAACAAAAAGACGCATTTTGAACAGAATAGTAGAAATATTCACCAAAAAAGATTTTTCTGTCTATACAATTTTCAGCCTGTTAATAAAATTTTTATCAAGAAATACTTTAAATTGTTAAAAATCTTTTTTTCAATTTATGTATTAATTTTAATTAAGATGACTTCTAAATAAAAAAAATACAACCAAACAGTTTAATTTGCAAGTAAATCGATCATATTATTCTTATAAATATTTTGTATAATATAGAATATTCAACTATAATATTAAATTTTTAAGCATTGCTAATAATTTTATTAAAAAATGAAACTTATGTCATACTATTTAAATTACTTACATAAGCAGTCGGAAAAATTTGAGGTTAGAATTTGAGGTTGCAATAAATTACTTTGAATAACTTTTTTTGAATAAATAATCAATTGAACTCAAACGTGGAGCTTATAAATAATATTTTTGATATTAATTATTTTAATTTAATAATATATTTTTATTTGTTTAAGCAAGAAGTTAACATGTTGTTGTGAATTTTATTAAAAAGTAAAGAAATATTAATTCCTTATAATTTATCACAACCTATTCTCACTTTTTAATGTATTCTATAATTGCAATGAAATTGTATTATTTTATTTTGATAAACAGCATTCGATTTTCCTGTATCCTTAAATTCTTGTCCCATTAATGAGCAATCTGACTTATTATAACGGTTATGGTTCCAAAAATTCAAATTCGCCAATTTAAAATTTTGTTTGAGTGGATTACCTTTTCGTAACTGTCACAGTAATGATCGGTTTACCTAAACACTTTGTGATGAGTAATTTCTTGATTCCTATTTTTATTCTAGCCCACAACAATCTGAAAGATACAAATTCATGATCTCTGGGATGCTACCTTGCTGTTTCCTCAGAGTGGGTTAGCTTTTCGTAACTGCCACAGTAATGATCGGTTTACCTAAACACTTTGTGATGAGTAATCTCCTGATTCCTATTTTTATTCTAGCCCACAACAATCTGGAAGATACCAATTCATGATCTCTGGGATGCTACCTTGCTGTTTCATCAGAGTGGGTTAGCTTTTCGTAACTGTCACAGTAATGATCGGTTTACCTAAACACTTTGTGATGAGTAATCTCCTGATTCCTATTTTTATTCTAGCCCACAACAATCTGGGAGATACAAATTCATGATCTATGGGATGCTACCTTGCTCTTTCATTCAAAATCAAACCGACCCCTTGACTACCTTGTAATAGAAAAAATGATATGGGTTGATAAAATAAGAACTAAAATAGATTAGAAAATTTGGAGGTCAAAAAAAAATGTAAAAAAATGTAAAAAAATGTAAAAAAACAATGTAAATAGTAAATTTTTTTATACTTTTTTATGACCATAAAATATTGTTGGATAACATTATATAGCATAGATCCTATATAAGTAGATAGCAAGCATTCTTCTGAACGTAAAATAATACATTAAAAATTGTTTGCTACTGTGATGAGTTTTACACCATAAAAAATACAAAAAAAATGGAATTTTATAACCATGCAGCCTACGAATAGGACTATATAAAAAGTATACTAAAATCCAGAATTGTCTTACCGTTTATGTTATATTCTCCTTGTTTGTTGGAGAATAAAATACTACATGGATATGAAAACTTTTTTACAACTCATGTTCTAAATGAAATATTTCCCAAGCCATAAAGCCGAGTTCTGATGTCAATGACGTTTTATTACGATACGAAAATACGGCTTATGCCCTAAGAAGGATCTATTTTCTCGCATCCTAAAAGATTCTTTTTATGAGACATACATAATTTCAGCCCTTTTCGAAGACTGTGAAGCGGGGCTAAAACTCCACTTTTTACTCCCTAGGGAGTAAAAACTGACGTTAGAGGTGAGTAATGAAAATTACACATCTATGAGCTCGCATTTTACGATAATCAGCCCACTTATTGTAAGAACTTTGTGAAAATTTGGTATGCAGGTAATACAATTTTGCGGTAATCGACATTATTAAACATTATTAAAAGTTTATAGAAATTTTTAAATTTAATATTGGGTAATTTATCTTAAGTTACCATAAATTACCCCTAATATTACCATAAATTACCCGTTTACTATCAGTTACCTGTAATATTACGTAAAATTACTAAAAATTTCCTGACATTTATAAAAATGTTTGAAATTGAATTTTGGAGAACTTATCTTAAGTTACCATAAATTACGTGTAATATTACCATTAATAACTAACAATTTCATAAATCACCAACAATTTCCTAAATTTGTTGAAATTGATATACATTTATTAATTGAATTTTGGGCAATTTATGGTGAAACATTGCATTGCAAAGTAATAATATTATTATATTACAGAAGATTACTATGATTTTACTTTTAAATTGTATATTTTATTCAATTAAAAAATATGATTGGATAAAAAATTTAAGAGAAATAAATTTTTAATGCCTGGTTCGCGCATGTTTTTTTTAAACAAATTGTTTTATTATCTTCATAGATTAATTTGGTAAAGGACTGGAGAAATTGGGGAGCTATTTTAATATAATAATAACAATAATAATAATAATTTCAAATGTTTCATTTTTAGATTTTTTATTATGATATTGTGTCACATATTTAAAAAGTTTTTCAGCTTTTTAGACCTGAAATTAAAATTCATAATTTTAAAGATATCTAATTAACAAATATTTTACCTCCAACGTCTCCATGTTTTGTTAGGAATTTTTAATGTTTTATTTCAGATCTGCTAAATTTTCAATCTTTTAAATATGAAACTCTTAATTTAGAACATAAGAAAAACAATTTTTAATTTTTTTAATTTAAAAGCTGCAAACTTAAAATGGTAAAAACGATATAGCCTATGATTTAACGTACCTGAATTCAATTTTAAGCTTTTTTAATTTCGATGTTTGAATATAAAAAAGAGTTTGACTATTAACTGGAAATTGCATAAAAATTAACATCAGAAAATTCATTTATTGAAGCTACTGGTAGATAATATTGAAAGCCTGTAATATTGTAATATTATTAATTAGGGGCGCTCAAAAATTATAAGTTAAATTCCTCATTTTTTTCCCCAATGAAAGAAACTCAGTGGAATTGCTTCAAATAAAAAAAAGTTTTAGTGGTGCCGGGAAGTTTTTAAAACTTTAAAAAATTTTAAGTGTTTAAAATTCACTCTATAGGTGTAATAATCCTGGGGAACAAAGGAATTAGTTTTTAATAAAGGAAAATTAATTTTTTGGATTCAGCTAGATTAACATTTCTTTTGAATGTTAAAAAAACTGTTGTCTAAAACTTAGTTAGTTTAAATTGGCATGACACATGATCATTTTATATTTCCAGAAGCAATTTTTTAAAATTATAATTATCATCACTTTTGCCATTTTTATGATTTTCAAACAACACTTTTAACTTTTTAAAAATTAATTTTAGTCTAGCCAAAACCAAAAAAGTAATTTTTTCTGTAAAAAGAAAAGAACTAATGTATTTATCAGTAACATTTATTGTTTCTTTTTTAATTCGCATACTTTTTGTTGCCTTGAACACCACACAAAAGTAATTTCAGTGTAGCCGTTTTAATCGAGCAAAAAAGTTCCCAGTTATTTTCTGATTCACAATAATTTTGTACAGTTAAATAAATTCGAAATTGTTTAAATTTAAGTAAATAAACTTTTCATTCAATCGAATAAATTAACTTAATATTAAAATTTATAATTACTATATAAACTGAAATAATTATTTAAAAATTAAAAACACAATTAGGGGAAGTGAAAGCGGGTAATTTTGGGAAGGGGAAATGATAAGAAGGGTTGGAAGCAGTAGAAGGGATGGGAAACAAGGGGAAAGGATAGAATGTGGGGAGGCGAAGGTAAGGGAGGGGAAATGAGGAGAAGGGTGGCAGCTGGGTGGCAGCTGGGAACGTGCGGAAAAAAGAGGGGAACTGCGATTGGTGGGCAAAGGGGTTGGGGAATTTGGAGGAAGTGAGGGATGAGTAGGGGGTGAGTAGAACAGTGCGAAGGGGTAATTAGAGGAAGGGAGTGAAAATTGGGGGAAAACATGGAAAGTGATGTAGGTGAGGGGGGAGGGGGGGTGAGTAGAAGTCAGTGGTTACTTCCTGAAATCTCATTTCCCCTCGGCTCTCCCTAATACCCCTCCTTTTTTACCTCCCTGTTCCAGTAAAAAATGATTCCGTAAGAATAAAAGCCTTTTCCAGATTTTTCAAAAATAAATATTTTGAAGATTAATCTGACAGGATATTAAATAAAAAGAAGACTTCTTTTTAAAAAATAATAAGAGAAGAAATCTTCAAAAATAAAATTTAAAATTTTTATATTCATATTTAAAAAACTAAAGAATTTTTAAAAAATTTAAATCATTGTAGAAGTTTAGAAGTCAAAAAATATAAATTTTTAAATCTTTGACTATAATGTTGTATGGTTAAACAAATTCGAAATTGTCTAAATTTAAGTAGAGAAGCATTTAATTTAATCTAAAGAATTAACTGAATATCACAATGTATAATTACTATTTGAATTTACATAATAAAGTGGGAGAGGGTAATTTAAGGAAGAGAAAATGAGAAAATGGGTGGGAAGCAGCAGAAGGGATGGGAAACAAGGGGAAGGGATAGAAAGTGGCGGGCGAACGTAAGGGAGCGGAAATGAGGAGAAGGGTGGTTTCTGGGATGGTGGGGGATAGTGAGGGGAAATGTTATTGTTGGGAAGAGGTGTTAAGGAGCACGAAGGGAGTGAGGGATGAGTCGAGGGTGAGTAGAAGAGTGCAAAAGGCTAATTAGAGGAAGAAAGTGAAAATTAGGGGAAAACATGGAAAGTGATGTAGGTCAGGGGTGAGTAAGGGAGGGATAAGTAAGGAAAGTGAAGAGAAGTTCCCTCGCTTCCCCTGTAGTTATTTCCTGAATTCTCACGTCCCCTCGGCTCTCCTCAATACCTCTCCCTTACCACCCCCCGCTCCAGTAAAAAATTATTCCGTAAGATTAAAAGCGTTTTCCAGATTTTTGAAAAATAAATATTTTGAAGATTGATCTTAAAGGATATGAAATAAAAAGAAAACTTCTTTTTAAAAAATAATAAAAGAAGAAATCTTCAAAAATAATAAAAGAAGAAATCTTCAAATATAAATTTTTTAATTTTATATTCGTATTTAAAAAACTAAAGAATTCAAAAAAATTGAATCATTGTAAAAGTTGAGAAGCTAAAAAATATAAAACACTTAATCATTGACTATAATTTTGTACGGTTAAGCAAATTCAAAATTGTTTAAATGTAAGTAAAGAAACTATTTATTCAATCTAAAGAATTAACGGAATATCAAGATGTATAGTTGCTATTTATATTTACATAATTATTTAAAAATTAAAAAAATAGTGAGGGGAAGTGAGAGCGGGTAATTTACGGAAGGGGAAATAAGAAGACGTGTGGGAACCAGCAGAAGGGATGAGAAAGAAGTGGAAGGGATAGAAAGTAAAGGGCGAGGGTAAGGGAGGGGAAATGAGGAGAAGGGTGGTAGCTGAGATGGTGCGAGAAAGCAAGAGGAACTTCGATTGGTGGGAATAGGGGTTGGAAAGTGCAGAGGGAATGAGGAATGAGTGGGAATTAAAGAGTGCGAAGGGATAATGAGGGGCAGGGAGTGAAAATTAGGGGAAAGCATGGAAAGTGATTTAGGTCAGGGCTAAGCAAGGGAGGGGTAAGTAAGGAAAGTGAAGGGAAGTTTCCTCGCTTCCCCTCTAGTTACTTCCTGAACTCTCATTTCCCCTCGGCTCTTCTCAATACCCCTCCCTTACCGCCCAACCCGTTCCAGTAAAAAATGACTCTAATGAGCCGAAAAGTGGGATAGTTTGGAAATCTGATTTTTTAATGATAGAATTTTTTTCGTGTTTTTAGACAT
>JAAAKG020023280.1:0-20145 GCA_010014905.2 Druon quercuslanigerum | reverse complement strand
AAAGCGACCAGGGGCCCTCCCGCTCCTCGAAAAATATTTTATATCCCGTTCTACGATGCGGCGGTTCAATTGTGCAAGATATTTTTTACATTTGGGGCTCCAAATATTCTACAGAGCGACAATCGCCGAAAGTTTGTTGCAAAGGTGATTGAAGAGCTTGTAAATAAGTGGCCACACTGTAAAATTGTACATGGTAGGCCTAGAAATCCACAATCGCAAGGGAGCGTCGAAAGAGCAAATGCCGATATTGAAAAACATGCTGTGCGCTTGGATGATAAACAGGAAAAGTACGAAATAGTCTGAATGCTGTTATGAAGTCCAGGTATGTATCATTTGAATTCACAATTAAAATGTTTTGAAACGTTCGTGTATTCGGTATGAAAAGAGGTTTGTTTACAGTGGCTGAAGAACACGTTAAAGCATCGAATCATAAATCGGGCACCGTATACGAAGCATTACTAGGACCCATTCATTGTGGCTTGTACAGTCTATCACTGCCAGATAATATTTTGAGTAACTTGCACACGGAAGAAGATTTGGAAAAAGCATTGTCAGAGTTGAAGGAGTCAGTTCCAGAGCAATTATCACAAGAAAGTTGTGATATTGATATGGAAAAGTAAATATTTTTTTACAGTTGTGTTATTTTAACTTCAACAAATTTTCAATGTTGTGTCATTATATCTTGCAGCGGCGAATGTTGTATTGATAATTACGAATCATCAAGTCCTACGACTGCTACTGCTGGCAATTAATTTCCAACGATGGTGTAGTTTGCAACAAATAATTGATCTGTAATGATACTGTTCCAAATGTAATTTAAAAATGCATGTGAATTGTTGACAGTTAAATCTAAGCACGCTAGAAAATTTAATCTGTTCTCTGTGTGTTCGAGGGATATCCATAATAGAAAATCAGAAAGATTGTTTTGAGGAGCAACAAGTAGCGGCTGTCAAAATGGTCACGTTTTCTGAAGAAGTTTTTAAGAAGCTTGAAATAAACGATTGCTTGACATAAACAGTCCCTGAGGTTGATCGAGGGCTACTGGATTTGAGAGCGGTTTTCGGCGTTGTGATGGATTTTCGTAATGGGGTTTACCAAATAGGAACCAAACATGGCGTAATCAAAGGGTGGTTTCCTCGTAATCAATTGAATCTAGCTGGAACAAAAGCTGTTACATTTGATGAAGGTCCAAAGGAAGTCTTCTTAACTTCAAAAACAGTGCAGAACAGCTTGATGTTCTTGTTATTAATTGAAAATTAAGTGCAATTCAAGATGCCACTAGTCACTGACTTGTTTCAACAAATAAGTACGATAAATATTGTAAATTATTTTTTGTAATACTTGACGAACATATAGATTACTTATTATGTAAATTAAATACTATTGTAAATATTAGTAAAAATTTGTAGTAAACTGATAAAACAGACAACAATCAGTATGAAATCATGCAATATGTATTGTATATTTTATTATTATACACTTATATACACTTATTATATACTTATTATACACTTCCATCCTATAATATTTCTGTTCTATTTATGTATTTACTTTTTATAGCACAATCTCATAATTGCCGGTAGTCTGCTGACTCTAGTCTAGGCCTCTAGTCGTGCCAATGACGAGACCATGCGTTTCTGGAATTGTTTCACTCATGGCAACCCTGCCTCGTCAGAAAAAGGTAAGGTTATGTAATCCCATGATCTTGTGTTGACGTGAATTATTTCACGCATTTTTCATAAAACGAAGTATTATAAATGCTGAGACGACGAAAGTCGTTATTGGGTTTCGGCCGTCCAAACAAATATTTTTCTATGAACAAATGGAAAGGATGCTGCGCATTAACTCTTATAACACTTACGAGAATTTAAAATTCACTATATGAAAGTTGACAAGCGAAGTTAAAACGATAGCAATACATTTTGTTCGGAAGAGCGAAAACATCTTTTGAAGTTGCCATACGAAGCATATGAGAATCTCAAACGACTATATGAAAAATAACTCCATCCACCGAAAGATTCAGCCTTGATTAACTACATACATAATCGCACGCTAATCGCTATGAAAAATCGGAACGGTTGCAGCGAGATTCGAACCTAACTTACCTTTACATTATGGAATATTTGGCAAAAATCTCGGCAAACCGTCGTCGCTTGAAACCTCAGGGCAGTATGACAAATATCTGGGTCCTTTTTCACGAGTGATTTGTTGCTCCAGACTTTTTGATAATAGATAGATTAAACATTTTATCACGTTCAATAATTAAATTGGTTTTTTTGTAAAACAGATTTTTTTTAAAGAAACTAATAATATTCTTTTATGAATAACATTCTCTAATTTGATATCTCAGTAACTCAGTGTAATAAACTTGAGTGTATTTAGATGTAATATTTGATAAGTTGTACTCATTGAATTAAATTTTATTACCTTAGAGCATAAAAAAGAGTTGACTTCTATTTAAACTGTTGTGAAACATAACCTTTCGGCTCGATCGGACAATGGCAAAAAAAACGATCAAGGAGCATTCTCAAACGAAACTATATGAAAAATCAAGAATAATGATTTCATAGTTTGCTATATGCGTCTCAGATTTCTGTTAACTTCATATTGACAAGATCAATTTCTAAAATTTTTATTTTAGAACGATATTGTACTAAATTCTAATTCAGTTTTTTCATTTATTCTAACAAAAGGTCTCTCAGTGCATAAGTGTAGGTAGAGGTATAGTAGTCTTAGAGTAGTATAGGTTTAGTAATAGGCGCATGTACATACTTTTTTATTTAATAAATAACTAGAACTTCATTATCTTCATAAATATTATGTGTAATAATATTGTTGTACATTGTTTCAAATATGTGACATGGCTAAGATTTGAAGCTACTTTTAAAGATATTTGCTTTTCCAACATCCAAAAATTGATGAACTCTCTAAATTCATAATTACTAATACAAACATTATTTAATACTTTCAGATGCACAATTCCTTTTTAAGCAATGGTTTAACGCAAATACAGAAATCTTGAGAGGTTATGTCAGTGCAGTGTCAAGCACTGACGATGGGGGGTGCCAATAACTGAGGTTAGCAGTGCCAAGCACTAACATTTTGGAACCACATACTTATCTTTAATAATTTTTCAAGTTTTTGTCAAGTTTTATAATAACTCAACATTCCAGTGTAACTGGTCCTTTTACCCTGGTTGATTTTTCAGCAAAAAAATATGAATGCTCAATGAAACTCATGATCTATGATATTTAAACCAAAATAGATTTTAATTTGAAATCAAAAACAGTAGAGTTCAATAAACAGGACAAATTTTTGACAAAATAGTTGAATCCTTCACCAAAACAGATCAATTTTCAACCAAACGGCTAAATTTTCAACTAGAAAAGACCAAACTTTCAATGCGAAATATCAATTTTCAACTTAAAAAAAAGACTAATGTTCAAGAAAGAGAAAACCTTATAAATGGCACCACCTTCTATGTAATGTACCATTGCAAAACATTTTTGCACAATAAAAAAAACTAGTTCTACGTAAGTGATCGATCGATACATTGTAATAAATTGTTTAAAAATTAGTATTGTGATCGGAAATAAGAAAAGATATTATTAGGTTTCTTTAATGTAATAGATTCCATTGAGATTAGATTTAATTACAATTTTAAAAAAATTGCATACATTTTTTCCATTAACAATAACAGAGAGAATATTTTGCGATTGGGCTAAAAATCGTAGGGCATCTTCATCTCATGCAACTTCACGAAACTATAGAAATTAGGAGCTGAATGTTAGACTGTATTTTCACATTAATCTGGAATATATTACCTTTTTCTAAAAGTTCATATTTTACATCACAAATAGAAGATTGTATAAAGGAGAAAAAATCCATTTAAAATATTCAAGAATAGTATTAATAACGGCAGATATTATTGGACCTATCACGAAATGAGACGACAATAACCTTTCCGGACATGAATGACGCCAGAGAAGTTTATATCTATGTATACAGATATAGATGATACAACACAAGAGCACCCTTCAGTGCTTCAGTATCTTATAACTGGCAGTTTCACCCTAAAATTTGTGGTGAAGCTTTAGGGGTGACTGATTGGATTTATTATCAGATGCCGAAAAGTTTACGCTATAGATAGGAGTTACTTCAATTTATCGAAATAGTGTTTATATAATATTAATTGAAGCAGAGCATTACAATACAATGTGAATCACCTTTATTCAAAATAAATTTATAATGAATGAAAATTCAAATAGAAAAATATTAAGTGTTTAATATATGTCTTTAATCCCTTTATAGAACATTTAATTGTAACCATATACAGGATGTAAGATTCTATAAAATGTTTTTAAATTTTAAAAGATTAAAATTTGAATGATATTTGATCTCAATTAAGTTATTCCTTGGTGTAATTTATTCGTTGATATAAAATATGAATCTGTCTTCTAAATTCGTATGAATAAGTAATTTAGAAATTCTTTCACACGCCAAAGCCTTATAGAAATTATACAAATATATGAATATGTGATTTTAATACATTTTTAATGGCCTTTATTAGAAGAAATTTCGGAAATTAAAATAAATCTGAGTGATACTTATAGTAAGCCATTTCTGTCGGTCACACAGTGATACAGGAATGGATTTTCGCACAAGGATTAAGCTTCAGATCTCAATTCTCAACCAATTAACTTCTTTTTTTAATCAATCAGTATAAAATTTCTACAAATGTAAGATTGCGGTTTTTTATTTTGTTTATTCGATAAATATTGTATCCATAAAGATATCACAATAACTGGCAAAATCTAAGTATACTGCTTTTAATGGATTGAAAACAATGCAAATGAACATAAAATGTTTACAAATTCATTCCAATATACTCATTAAATGTACCTAATTGGTTTTTAAGTTAAAATTATTAAAACTAAAAATAAGCATTATGCATAAATAAATGCGCATGTTAAATTTTTTCAGGGTTAATTATTTATAATTATTCTGGAATATTTGTGAAAAAATAAAATTTATAATTTTTATAACAAAATTACATCAAAAAACCACAATACCATCATTGTTGCTGCCATTCTCGCTTGGAAAAACCTTACTTTTAATAATAAAAATATAGCATTATTTATCAATATAAAATTCTACAGGGATCATAATTTGCACATTTAGATAATAATTCTTATTGTTGGTGACAAAATACAATAACAATAACCATTAATATACAGTCTTGTGAGCAAAAATATTTTATTGTCAAATACTTATTGCAAGTGCCAGGTACGAGTACCTGGTACATCGTACCAAATTATTCACGATTGTTATAAATTAGTATTAATAATCAATATGTATTAAAAAATATTGTGAAAAATTTTAATTGCAACCTTTTTTATTTTCTCTCATCAAAACAGAAAATGATGGTCTTCAGGTTTGTTAACGTAATTTGTTTATAAATATTATAAATAATATAAATATTAATTTTCCTAAAGCATTTCGTATTAGATATCATAAATCTTTAAACTTTGTTGGATTTTCATCCTAAAGAAATAATTAACTCTAAAAAAGAATTAAGGATGCGCATTTATTTATGAATATTTTTTTATTAGTAATAACTTTAATTTTACAAATCAACCATTTACAGTCAATTACCATTTTTTAATGAATTTTTGAACAAAAAAAACGGTAACCTTACGTTTTTTTAGGGATTTCATACTGAATAATTTTGAAAAAAAATTAAATCGGTTAAGAGTTGCGACCTGCTGCTTAATCTGTCCGCGAAAATCAGCAAACAAATAAAATATAGTAAATGGTAAAAAAAAAAATCGCTCACATTACAAGATCCTATGATAAAAGTATAAAATAATTAATATTCTGTACACTCTAAATTTAAATCAGTCAAAAATGACTGATTATCAGTCAGTGTCGACTGTTTCAAACAGTGCGGATTAGACGACTGACAAATCAGTCCAAATTGATTTTTTGAAACAGTCAATTTGAGTGAGTGGCCAAATCAGTAATTTTTACTGATTCTATCAATTATTTTGACTGATATAAATTGTGCCTTTCACCGATTTAATCAGTCGTTCATGCCTTATTATTATTATTCAATTAAGAACTACATACTCATATAAAATTAAAGTATTTGAAGAGTGCAACTGTTCAATTTAGAAAGCTTCAAATACGTTTTAGCGACTCAAATTCAAAATTGTTCAACAATGATTATTTATTGTAAATTTTTATAATAATACGATATTGTATCTTTCTTACAGATTTTCTATTTTAGAGTAAGCGGGTAATTAAAAACACTACGCTAAGTCTTAAAAATGATGTGGAACTTTTACAAATAAAAGAAATGCTAAAGAAAAATTGGATGAAATCGTGAATTAAAATGAAAAATAAAGTAGGGCCAGTTCTTTGTTTCAGAAATATCAGTATCTGCAAGTGGACAATCAATTTCAATGAAACTTGATCAAATTTTAGTATTATATAAGACATATTTGGTTTCTAAAGGATTTTTGAAATTTTTTGAAATGAGGGGAGTTAAACCATGCTGCATTTCGGCATCACATATGCTTAAATATCATAATACAGATATTTTTTTAAATTTTGACAATAAAAATCTTGTCAGGCTAAAGGCACCTTTTTTGGATAAAAAACGCCTGAAAGGGGAATTTTTGATGGATTATTATTTTCCTTAGATAAATAACCGTATGTCTTCCAGGATAATCGAGTGACTCCTTTTAAAACTTTGTAATTCATTTAAACCGGCCATCAATCCATGTAATAACTAATTAAACATCATTTCCATCAATGAGTTAGGGTAAGAAAAATTTTTTTTTTCATAATGTTATAAACAAACTAATTAGTTTTTTTCGTGATTCAAAATGATTTGCTACTTAAAATCCATAGCTTTTGTATGAAATATTTGCCATATATTAATGTGTTAAGTTATAAGAATAGCTTCTGTTTAGAAATTTTTTTAAACCAATACAGATTTTGACCATTTTTTATGAGTGGGATTAATTTTGTGTGAAATTAACTAAAAATGCCTTGACAGGGAATCTTTGTTATCATATTTTTTAATTAAGAAAACTGGTTAATTAAATAAACAATATTTATAGATAAATGCACATTTTGACATTTTTGCAGAAAAATTATTTCTAATTGATTTCGCAAAAAATTTAACCCATTCTTAAAAAAATCATTAAAATGTGCATTTGTATACCAAAACAAGTTGAAACTTTGTTATAAAATCAAATTTTGCTTTAGTTGGAATGAAATATCCGCAGTTGTTCGCTATACCTAGAAAACTTATGGCCATTAAAAAAGAGAAAACATTAAAATGCATGAGGAATTAACCTGATGGGTATCCCCCCTCCCAAGTGCTTTTTCCCCACTGTTCGACAGTGCGGTGATGTGACCGATCCCTGCAATAAATGACGAGATCTCGTGATTCAGACGAATCACAATCAATTTTCTTCAATGAAAAGTAAAATTATAAGAAATGCATATATTCTAACTACAAAAACTAAAAAGGTTCCATATTGACGAAAAATTAAATTCAAAATTTCGTTTTTACTTTTATTTGGTCAAAGTTTTGAACAAGCAGGTACACTTTTATGTTTTATTAAAAAAATTTTAATGTTTTAGTAAAATCGACAATTTAAAAAAAATGTGATGCCAAAATTTAAAACGGCACATGGTGGGGTAAAAAAACGTACATGAACTAATTGATTTTTAGAAGACAATTCTTATTTTTCATAGAATAAAAAAATGACTTTTAAAGTGTATTGATTTTTAACAAATAGTTCGATTAATTCGAAAATAAGTTAATAGATAATTTTTCGTTTTAAAAACAATTATCCATGTCAGTTATGTATGCAGAAAAAATAAGGTTTTTCATGAAATCGATCGTATAAACTTGGTTCTTAAGACGCAATCAACTCTAATTAGGTAAGTTATTTAGTTTTTAGGGCTAACAGATGAAAATAAACAAGTGTTCTTATTAACAACAGTGACTCAAAATAATTATCATCGTGTTATGCATTTATAAATAAAATTTTGCTTCGTCCGTGGAAGAAACAGGCAATTATTTAGCAACAGCTTATGATATTAATCGATAACTTTTAATTTGTCTGTTTTAGCATTTAACTTTCTTCTTTTAACTTGATCAACTAAGTATAAACTGTATAAACTTTTTTCAGACACTTTGATAACGATTGACTATTGTTATTGTCGTTAATAATTGTATAAGTCTATTTTTCTCGCCTTGTGTATTTTTAAACCTAAAATTTTGTTTGTATAGTGGAATATATTGCAAATTACTCAGTGAAACTTTCTTCCTAACAGTTTATAACAACTGATAATTTGTTAGAGAAACCTAATTATTGGTAAAAATCCTGTATTATAATACGGCTGCGTTATTTAAATTATTAATTACAATGAAAGTAGTGGATTTTTTTGAAGTATATAAAAAAGCTTTCAAATTTGTTACTAACAGGTAATTACGTCGAAAGAAAATAGTTTAAACGATATTGTTAATTGCGTTGGTTAAGCAATTATATAATTATATAATATTGGTAATATATGTATAATTATATAATTGGCTATTATTTTTGTGAGAAAAGAGGAATTTCATTTATACGTACAGAACATGATAAAAATTTGTTTTTAACAATAACAATAGTTTTTTAAATCGAAATGTCATAAAAAAAATTGTTATGCTAGTTAATTGCAGTTGATTGCATTAAAATAACCAAGTTTGTACTTTAAAAAATAGCCCAGCTTAACCAAGTATCAATTTTTATTAGATGACAAAGAGTGTTGAATAAACTGAATGCAAACATGAAGATCATGGTCCTCAAAATTAACGCAAATAAAGCAAAAACTATGATGTTCGATAGAAAGAGTGAGAAAACAATATGTAACATGCAATTCGTATACCTTGGCAGCCTATTTACTAGGGATGGGAAGGTAGATGAGGAGTTACATAGACGCATAAATGAAGGGAAGAATGTTATTGGTAGACCCTTATCAGAAGTAAAAATATATCAAATAAAACTACAATGCAATGCATAATTCTATACTTGTACCGACTGTACTATACGGTAGCGAGACATGGACCTATCAAGAAAAGTATAAAAGTAAAATTAACGCGATTACCATAAGATTCCTGCGTATAATATGCGTGAAAACTCTGATGGACAAAGTGAGTAAAGAGATTATTCTCAAAGAATGTGGTGCGAAAGAGACACTAGTTGTCTCTCGGTTAAGACGGTAGGGCATGTTGAGAGAATACAAGATGAACGACTAACGAAACAAGTGTATCAAGGTAAAGTAAATGGCAGCGTGCCCAGAGGCAGACCGCGGAAAGAATGGTTAGAATGTGTGAATGAAACCCTAATTAGAAGGCACATAAGAAGCCACAGAAACAAGAGAGCTTGCATGAAAAAAATGCGTGGACGTGAAAGAAGCTGGTGAACTATTCCAGGACAGAAAAGTATGGCGGCAAATAATACAGTGAATGACGCCTGAAACAAAAGACCTTGGATGCTCATGGACCCAAGCGGGGAACCTCACATGACGACTTTGTGCGGATCTTCACTTGGGGCGATTTCTAGAGAGATTGATCAGCAACCTGGGTCGGAGCAGTGTTGCAGAATGAATGTATTATTTAATTAAATAACACGAGGATTCTAGTTCAATCTAAAAATTCTATAATCACATCCTCACATTACTTCCTTTCCCACCGAGTGAATCACGCATACACCGAAAGGGAAATGGCCTAATGGTGTAATAATAATAATATTGATAATAATAATAACCAAATATGATACTCTGGTTTTATTTTCAAGTAACATATCATTGATTACGTAAAGACTTGATTTATTCCAGCATAAATACCTAGTTTAGGGAATTGTTAATAAAATTTGTTTATAAAATTACAAATTATTGATTATATCCTCTTAATGTAACCAAATACCTCATTTTCTTCATCAGTTGTTCAAATTGAATACGAACCAAGCAACGAATCGCTGCCGATCCCCGAGAAACCATTTTCCTTCACTTATTTGTTTACAAAAAATGCAATCAATTTTTTAACATTTGCGTTGCTGTTATTGAATAAAAATATCATTCAGTTTTTTTAAACCGGGATCAATTGACTATTCTATAGTAATCTGTAGACATCTCATAAGTTCTCGAAAAATCACCAACCGTATCTAAAAGCTCGCAAAAGGAGACATTTAGTGGCACGAGTCAAAATCCCGAGTACGTGCAGACGTCCCAAGTGAAGTTTCCACCCCCGCCTTTGCGTAATGTGTATATTATGTTAACAAATAAGTGGTCTCGGTAATAAAAGCGAGCCATAATGTATGCGCGATGTCTTGAACAATATTCCACTGGCTTGGTGATATAATGGTGCATATAAATAATACTCCCCTTAAGTCGACTACTACCGCCGCAGACGTGTCGCCGCTTCAAAGAAGGGGGGTGGTGGCTGCCAGTGAGGGGTGCGTGGATGAGAATCGTGGGTGGGTCGACTCCGCGAACAGAAAAGCGGGAGGGGTTGAAATATGTACAAACTTGCGGCTCCTTGTTATGAGCGGTGATAAATTACAGCTTGAGATCCATTATAAGTAGCGTATGCCACTGAATATTTGTATAGCGTTTATTCCCGCGCTAGGAAACCACCGGAAGTCACTGTCCGACAGAATTCTTCCTCCTTCGACGATTTTTCATCATGGCCGGATTGTCCTTTATATGTATTTACATCTATCATACAGAAAATCAGGTGGAAGAACATTTTAATAAATAAATAAAATCTGAGACAACAGAATAGAACACGCAATCTTCCTCTGCCTGAGCTACCTTTAAAACATTATAAACCGAAACTAACATTCATAATTGGCAGTCTCCCATAGTCAATGTAACACACAGTGCCTCTCAATATAAGTACTGATTCGCTTAAAAAGGCACTACCTTCATCAATATAATTAGATAATAGAAAATCAATTTTGATTGAAATTTCTTTATTTATCTAAAAAACGATGACCGCCTTCCATTAATTAATCATCCACGCTATATCCGTATAAAAAACTCTCGAATGGAATTCCTCAATCGGAAGAGCAACACTACCTTTCGTGTGTGAACCGTTAATGAAAACAGCTGCTTGGTAATAGTCGCGCAGTCTGTCAACACTGGTTGGTCCTACAATGAAAAACACGTGGGTTCGGCCACGAAAACGTGTGGAGTCACGTTTGTATATTGGAAGTCACTAAAACTAGCTCCTTTCTGACCAGCCGCCTTCAATTCCAGCTAAGAAGGCTCTAACCCTGTTAGAGTCTTACTGATAGAGCTTCTATGGTAGCGTGATTAATTCTATTTACCTGTGGCTGGTGCATATAGCATAATTTATTATTTTTCTCCAGTCTGCTTATTGTCGCTCGCACAGGCTACGCTGGCTAATAGTAGCTATTCATGCGATTCCACCTCTATTCTTATTATCCTCGTTGTCAGAGATGGAAACCGGGAGTTTCAACTCTACCCGGACTTCAAGCTCGATCGACGAACTTACATTTTAAATAATGCGATTTAGTGACGATGCAGTTGCCAGTTGGACGTATTGCAGGTGCAAGATAGGAAATTATAGATTGATAATCAACTTTACGTTTCAATACTGTGAATGCACCTTTTCTGTGTCAAAAGGCCAACATCTTGAGAAATCTCATTGTTAGTTGTCTATTCTGTTAATATTGTCGGTCTTGATCAATGATCAATGAAGTTTAGAATTACATACAATTTTTATCCTCACACAATATATGTACAGGACATGATGTAAGGAGAGAGTGTCCATAATTGGGTCGCTGTGGAGAGTAGATATTTTCAATTATATTTAAAAACTCAGTGGAATAATGTGTTTTGAACTTTAGGAATGTATAATGCGCACAAACTACATCCAAAATCTTAAGCTATTTCGAGATTATGCTGAAATAATATACATTTACTTCACTTAAGAAAATAAACAATTATAAAATAAAACTAAGTTTAAAATTGCATAAATAAATGTAAATAATTTGCTTATAAGCGGCATTTGGTCAAAACTATGGGTATAGGAAACAGTGGGTCGAGCAATTTCAGTGTAACCAGTATTCAGTAATAATGATAACATTTATAAGATATTAATTGCTGCAAGTTAAATTAAGAACGACTTTTAAAATTGTGTACTTTTTCCTGTAGGTAAACCCCTATAAAAAAATAGCAGTATCACATTCTTGTTTTTCATCGCCTACTCTATTAATTTAAATCAGTACAAATTTGCATTAATTTCCATCAGTGACTGAATTCTAGCTATATGTATCAGTTATTTCTTATCAAAGGAACAGTCAAACTTATTAATTATTAATTAAAAATAACTGATCTATGGCTAGAATTTAATCACTGATTAAAATTAGTAAATATTTGAACTGATGCAAATTCACAGAGTAAAAAATACAAACTGATTAGTAAATTAGTTATTTTAGAACATTTTTACATAAATCTACTATTTTGATCAATTTTTTTTGTTATTAAATGAAAAATAACTATTTTATCCGTACAAAAGCCTCCGCCTCACACTTGCATCAAGTAGTTAAGTGTATAAATGTTAGATTTGTATTATTTAAAGTTATGAATTACTTAAAACCTCAGACATAATTGGGACTTTGAACATTTCCCGAACCATTAATAGCCACTGTCCCCTATGTACAATAATGTAAAAAAAATTCTGATATTTGAGTGATGTTTACTAAAAATTTCACAAGATTTTTGTACTGTAAAAGCAATGAAACGTGACTTATTCAATTTAATAAAGAAATTCAATAAATTGCTGATCATGCAATGTCAATTCTTACTGTAGGATTCATAATTATAAAGAAATTTTGAAGGTTGAGTTTACTTCATTTATAATGAGAAATTATATGAGCATTTTGTATTAAAATAGTGATCACGACAAAAATCATATTTCCAGAAAAAAAATATTTTTCCAAAATTATAAATTTTCGATGAAATCTAATGTTTTCTGCTTAATATAATCGAATTCTAGTCGAAAATTTTAATATAAACCTAAATTGTTCCAAAATTGAAAATCTTGTTTGAAAGTTGTGAATCGCGTTTTAAGGAGGGGTTGACAATTCAACCGATCAGGCGTCCACTTACTTCAGGAGTTTTCAAGTGACTTTAGGGAAATCCTAGCGACTTCATTAATTTTATGAGGTATATATTTTTATACAACAAGATATTCACTATTCATTCAGAAAATCTTATTGACTATATCTATATCCACATATTGAGCAATTTACTTATTTAGAACCAAATATAAAAATTGAATTCATTTAACTTATTTCAAAATATTCTACAAATACTTTAATCAAAATTGTAAAATTAGTAAAATAGACACCTTCAGCTTAAAACGATCTATATACACGCAATTGCTTTCTCTTCTGCTACTGCTCACCCCACATCAACTGACTTCAGGAGATTGCAATGGAATCCAAGTGATTTGATAAGAATTCTTGTGCATTAAAATAAGTTCAAGTGACTTCAGACATTTCTGAAACACTTGCGAACTTTAGGAGAATTCAAATGATTTTAGATATTTCAGTAGTTTTTCTTCTTACTTTTTCCTTCTCACTCCGACCTGCTTCGGTGCAGGGCGGAGTGAACCATTGCACGATAACCGAATTCGCTATTAGTGATTTCAAGTGACTGCAAGTAACTTCAAACGGCGGCAAATGAATTTACTTTATTTAAAGTAAATTAGCAATAACATAGTACAGCTCACTAACATATTCCAAAATTGTGAGAAGATTCTCGATCTTGTTTAAACTCTAATGATTTTTGTTTGAAAATGCCAATTTTCGAAGTAAAATTCCATCCTAACCTAAAATTGTGTGAAAGTTATAACTCTTCCTTCACAATGACTTTTTATTACAAACCAAAATTGATGAAAAAAAAAACACTTAGAAAATCCGAAATTATTCAAGCTGGTAAAGTTTATAATTTTGAACAAAAATCATTAGTTTTAAATATAATGAGTTTTTTAAACAAAAATTTCCTATTCAACACGCCAGCATAAGCTAAATATGTTAAAAGATGCGATTATTCTTGGAAATATAATGCTCATATTAAAAATACCAGATTCCTACAAAAACACCAATATAATTCAAAATTGTTAGCAGACTTTAAATCTTGTTCAAATTGTAGAAATTTGTATTGAAAATTCCTATTCTTCGTGTAACACGCTAACAAAACATAAGATTGTAATAAATTTGTGAATTTTCTTTGAAAACTGATTTTTATTAATTAGAAATAGCCATTTCTATTAAAGACCACTAACATAATCCAAAATTGTTAAATGATGCTAAATCTTTTTCAAATTATAATAATTTTTGTTCTGAAATATCAGTTTTTTTTTGTAAAACGCTAGTGTGACTTTAAATTGTTAAAAAATTATGAAACTTTAACATCTAATTTAAAATTGTAATTTTTAAAACCTAAAAATTTTAGAAAGTTTGAGTCTTCTTCGAAACTTTATGATTCTATATTAAAATTCTTTTTGAAAAATAGTAATTTTCAACGAACAGCACTAACATAAAGCATGGATCATATTTACAATAATTTATTACATAAATTAAAAGTTTTAATTCAGCCACCCATGCTTTAAAAAAGCACAATGTTTCCCAATGCATATCAAGTTTTCAAATTTTTTTATTATTGAAAGATATTATTTGTAGATTATATATTCAAAATTTTAAGTTTCAGATATAAAACAACCTCGAGTAATGAAAATCCAATCAGGTATTCAATAACAATAATTGGGAGATTTTCGAAGCATATCGTTATATCACTTGTTTTTGATACGATTATTAGTCATGTATGAACAATTCGGATTCAGAGCAAATTAAAACGTTGCATTTAAATTCAGTTTCAACATAAAAATATATTTATTGCGTATATCAAAATTCGTACAGGACAAATATTTAATCCGTATTTAAATTATGGGCATCGAATAGGAATCGTGAAATCGACCTTCCACTTTTCCATTCAAAAAATAAATAGTAAGTAGAAGAGTGTGCTTCCCTCAATTGTGAATTCTGAAAGCTTCGCGAACTAGTGGATGCCTCGAACGTTTCAAATATTTGACACTTTCTGGCTGCAGTTTCGTCTTTAAAATGTGAGTACATATACATGCAACATAGGCTATATGCGTATATATAAAATTGTAAATATGTTATATGTTGTATCGAAAAGCGTTTACCGCACTTCCATTTGTGCTCCGTTATTCCCAGCATCCAACATTTCTGACTTCCCTTCCGCTTCGCCTGCTTCTACGTATGTCTGTACCATATATTTGGGGATCATCTGCAAACAAATAAATTAGGAACTGATATATTATTTGAATTCTTTTCTTTAAAAAAGATAAATTTCGGAATTGTTTTTCATTCTTTTTGTTATATTACAAATTTTAACGTGGTCAATATTAGGGGCCGTTGCCATAAATTGTCAAATTTGAACTATCACTTTTCATTAAAAAGGAACTTTAGAAAACCGGACACATTTTTTCCTTTATTATTTCACCACCAAAATAGAACGAAAATACCAATTTTAAAAAGCAAGTATTGCATTCTTAGTGTAGATCTGTTTTAGAACGAAACTTATGTACATGTCTTCGTTTGCCGTCGATGCAAGCGGATTCGAAATAAATTTTTCTTTTATAAGGAAGTAACTAAACGAATTTGAAAATAAGAGTTTTGAATTCATTTAAACAACACTCACTTATTTTTAAGATATTATATGATGAATAACCCACATTCAAAACGTTTAGGTCAAAAATTGGAAACTCGGAATTTCGTTTTTTTTTTTTTTAAATAGATAAAAAGCCCATTTTGAGAAGATAATTATAGAAATATTTCAATAAATAATTCTTTCTCTGATAAATTTTGTGTTAAATTTCGACTAGCTTTATCAGTTTAAATGAGACTACAACAAAATATATAAAAAAGTTTGCACGTGAAATGACTAATTATTGTAAGTCGATGGAAGTGACTGATTTGTCTGCTCTAATGAAATAATGAAATTACAGTACGCTCCCACTTATCGCGAAAGTCTGGGACTGGGATTTGCATTGAGTTCCCCCACAACATCAAAAATCTTTCTTCCTTTGCGCTTTACCCTCATATCTGATTGATTTAGAAAATCGAATCTATTCAAACATGTGAATGTCAAAATTTGACAGTTGAGAAAACAAGTAGCAGAGAACATTAAGAGTTTATTATGTTAAATTTACATACTAAACCTAAAATCTTTATAGTTTATGACAAACTTTATTCAGGAAAAAAATAAAAATTTGAGAACTCTGGACTGGATAGGCAAGTAAGTGTTTCCACATCAAACAAATTGATCAGATTATTCAAAAAATATGAGAGAAAATGAAGTTTTCCACTTTTTTCGGCCTCACGTAAGTGTTAAAAATAAAAAATAAATAATAAAATACATAAAAAAGTATAAAACAAGATTGTACCTTGGGGGTAATTTTCGAAGTGAATCATATTGCGTGTGAAATAGAACACCAAAATTTTACAATTTGTGGCCAGTCAGTTAATTGTGTAAAGTAAAAAGGTATTGGGAAACTATAGAAATCGAAAAAGTTTCCCAAAATGTCTGTTGTGACGTAAACAACAAGTGAATGAATATCAGGGCAAATAAAGTTTTAGCCATAGATGGACAAAATCAATTCCAAGTAAAAAGCGCGCCAAATACATTGGCAATTCAAATTAATTGATAATGCTATTATAATATTGATTTACGTTAAGAATTTCTGTTTATAAATTAATAGATACTGTAATATAATCATATATGATATAATAGATAATTGATTCCGGAATTTTTCTTTTATAAAAGTTATTATCTTTAACAAGAATTTCAATATTTTTAAAGTCGAAATCAAAATAACGATAAAAATTCCAAGAATATTGTGAGAGACCTGTATTTAAGTTTCCAACTCTACAATCTTGTTTAAGCTTGGCTATTCCCATTTTTACTGACGACTAGTTTCACCTATATAAACTTTATTGCATCCTTTACATTTTATTAAATAAACAACATTATAAATATTATCAATTTTTTCAGAGTCTTTTATATTAGTAAAACATTTGCTTAATTTGTGACAATTTTTAAAATATACATTAATAGCAAACTTTTTGAACGCAGTTTTTAATCTTCCTGATAAACCTATTGTAAATTTCATGTACTTTTTCTTTAATGACACTTTCAATTAACAGTAGTGCATAATTATTTTGTTGAAAAGTAATTTTTAATTGGTCTAAATTTTCTTTTCTAAACTTGATGTCACTTACTATTAATTAAGCCTTTTATAGGTTCTATTTTTTGAATGTATTGATGGTGAGAATTATAATTCAGATATTGGCCTGACGATGACGGTTATATTGTTTTCTAATTTCAAAGTGACTTGCAGAGATTCTTCTATGCTATTAATTGTTTTATTTAGTTTTTGAATTTTATCTGTAGGAACAGTAGTAAAAATATCATCTACATAGCGTTTAAAAAGGAGTAGTTTAAAGCTTAATTTAGACAGGGATTCAAGGTTTTTTATATATTCTTCTATATTAGCAATGATGTTATTAACACGGATAGCTATTAAAATTTCTGATTTTGAAATTTTAGTTAAGTTTTTATGTACTTGTAATTTTTTTTCTATAACGTCCAAAAATAAATCCAAAGGAATGTTGTCAAACATATATACAATATCTAGTGAAACAAAAGAATGTGTATTAGGTACACTAAAATTATTATAAATGAATTAGTTTTTTCAGATATCAGCTTTAGGAGATTAGATAAATATTTTGCTAAATTTTAAGTTGGGAAACAAATAGTAGAGACAATTAATCTCCATTTTAATTCTGGTTTGTGAACTTTAAGAAGGGCATATGCTTTTGCTCTCACAGAACCATGATTTTTTAATTTATAAGCTAAATTTTCATTCACGTATCTTTTTTCCTCCCATATAGAAATAATATCATTACATTTTTCTTCTATGGATGGAACTAAACTAGTATTGACTTTTTTATATAAGGTATTATTCTATAAAGGTTTACTATAGTTGATTTGTAATCTTCTGAATTTGCAGCTTCTAAAATATTACCTTTGTATGCTTGGACAAAGATAAAATCTTTGTGGTCATTTTGGGATTTTGAAGCAATATCTGAAATTTGATTGGAGTTTTTAAACTTATCGATTTTTTTATGACTTGAGATTAAATCTGCAACAGTTTTTCGAACACTTGATTTTTTATTGTCATTTTCAAGGTTTTTTATACATTCTTCTACATTATCAATGATGTTATTAGTAGGGATGTTATTAGAACAGATGTTTGTTCAGAAGAAGGCCCACAGATGAGGCCGAAACGTAAATAAAAAGTTTCAACTTGATTTATTTTTTATTATATTTTTTCTAAAATTGATCGTAAGAATGGAAAAAGTGGAAAACTTAGGTTTCTCTCATATTTTTCGAATATAGTAAAACGATCGAAGAAAGGTTCACTTCATGTTCTCTTTCATTTCTTGAGGTTGTATTTATCTGCTGATTAGCTTAATTTGTCTTTATTCGGAAAAAATAAAACTTCACCTTGCAAATATTCTCCTTTTTTGCTGATTTCAACTTATTTTAATTTTAAATTTTACTTCGAAACTTAACCTTTTCAGTTTAATACTTTACGACTTGATTGAAAGTTAAACTACTTTGTCATAAATTCATTATTTCGGTTTAAGATTTATCATGTTAGCTTTAAAACTCATGTCTTTTGTTGCACTCTTAAATACTTTGTTGAAAATCTTTTTAATTTTAAATAAATAATTTAAAATGTCTAACTTCGTCAGTGATTCAAATTGACTGATTTGTCAATCGCCGAATGCGCATTATTGGAAACAGTAAAAATTGACTTCGAAATTCGAATCTGTCAGTTTTGAATGACTAAAGTTTAGCCTTTAGAGTGTAAAGTTACTGAGACTGAAGGCAGCGTTTAATAATCCGCACAGTAAAAAGAAAGTCTAAAATTTGCGCTGGACTTGTGTTCATTTTTGTCGGAAATTAAGTCGGTAACTTGATTTAATAATGAAAACAGTACTTTAAAAAATCCTTCAGTGTCTTAAAACAAAAATAAGCCACTAATTGGGCTGAATTTTATTCTATAGGACTTAAAGAAAGATTTAATAGCCTTGTGTTAGGATGAAGATACTTCGAGCTGAAAAAAGAATGCAATGAAGCTATTTTTCAGTCCTCGAAAGTCTTAAGTTGTGTCGTCACATTCACGGCACCCTCTATACAACGCTATTTGCATAAAGTTCGTAATGCGACAAGAGTCGAGTGATGTGACACGTACAATATCTGCAGTTAATCATACCAGATAGTACATTTTCATCTAATAAATACAGTGTGTACTTATGTTTATTCGTCCTTTGAGCTTCCATCCAGCTTCAATTTAAGAAACTCAACCGAAAAGAAAACTTTTTTATTTATATTCAACTGAGAGCAAAAATACAAGCACACGATAAAAAAAGTTTGTTTATCAATACGGAAATATGAAAACAATTTACTTGTTTAAATTAAATATATTATCGTAAAAATTGTTTAAATATGAATTCGAATTTATATTTAAACAATTTATAATAAAGTACATTTATTTTAAACAAATAAATTTATTTTACATTTCCGTAATAATACATAGTCCATGGAAGAACTGAATTTCAGCCCATTCTCTGACTTGAAGTTCATTTTCTGTATTTTTAACGGCTGAATTTCAGGCCTATAATCGTCTTATTTCTAGACTATTATCCTACGCTGAATTTAATCAGACATGGTCTACTTTCGTTTACATCTTAAATTTAGACCGTTCTTAAACTCAAAATCAGACATTGTTTTTACAATGTGTTTATTGTCACTTGGGACAATACCAGATACAATCACAAATACAATCTTAATATGATATACAATACTATATAATAAAGTTGGACGATGGTCCTGGGGGCTAAAGCGCAGGCTTTGGACCCACTCTGTCGGCTTGCGGGTTCGATTCCCGCCTCGCAC